>PISW01002914.1:179656-234598 GCA_004023785.1 Mungos mungo | reverse complement strand
TGAGGAAGCACCAGTAAGGCGCCGTAAAAGCTACGATCTCTAAATTCTACTTAATACCACTTTATACTTCATAACCTTTGGGCTCAAATAGCAGGCATTTTCTCTGCTTCTTAACTGGCCCTGTGTATGTCCATTTCTCTTAGCCACGGTGACAGAGGATATTCATAGAAGGTTTCTCTGTGCCTGTATGCAAATGTGAATTGATACTTAGGATCTAAGAGTTACGGTAATCCCGCAGTTCATTTTTCCCCATTATTCCACTGCCATAAAATCCAAATGAGGCTTACTATGTCTTCTACTTTACAAATTGTCACATTATCACACTCCACTGTGCCCCATTTTCAAATTCTTCGTTCAGTGAAAACCTCAAGGGGAAATTTGTGAGAGAGCTGTAGCCATCCTGGGGGACCATGAACTTGTGTGGTGAGCACTATAGTAACGATCAGAACTGTGGGTTATCATATTTAGCACAAAAGAAGACGGTGAATTTTTAGGTGTAAATGTAATCAGGTAGGACCCACGCGCTTCTCGATACTAAGTTCCCATTTTCATTTTTTTTTTCTTAGACACTCTGATGCACAGTTTCCATCTCTCCAGCAAAACATAACTCCATGAGGATCTCGAAGCTAGGTTTTGTCACTTGGGTAGATGTTTTGAACAATACTCTACTCTTGTACAGTAAGTCTTCATCGCATTCATACTGCATGATCATGAAACACACCCCTCATGCAAATTAAAAAATAACCCATGGTGGGGTGCCTAGGGGGCTCAGTCAGTTAAGCATCCTTCTCTTGATTTCAGCTCAGGTCACGATCTCACGGTTCATGGGATCGAGCCCCCTGTTGGGCTCAATACTGACAATGCAGAGCCCGCTTGAGATTCTCTCTCTCTCTCTCTCTCTCTCTCTCTCTCTCCCCCTCTCTGCCCCTTCCCTGCTCACCCAATCTCCCTCTCTCTCAAATGAATAAACTTCAAAAATAAATAAGTAAAAATAACCCATGGTATGAGAGATTTTGCTTGAAATTGACATTTAACTGGTAACTTTATTTTATCATGTTATCCATCATCTAAGATCTTTAGAGATTAAAAAAAAATGAACTTCTGACATTAAGTGCTGCCTTTTGGAGAAATATTGTCTTTTCCAACTCGATAAATATTCTGCGCAAAACTGCCTTAAAAACCGGCACCATCAGACCCTGGATGAAAATGGAGGGTCCCAACCAGAACCACCATCAAATGAGTCCTTACCCATTTAGACATTTGCTTCAGAGTAAGAAGAAGGACCAGGGAGATGGTGAGAGTAGGTTAACAAGGGCTCTGTGTGGCTAACACTCTCCATGAGAAGACCGCCTGGTTCTTGCCAGACATTTTCTAGAAGGACAAGCAACTATCTTGGCTCATGGATATTCCCATAGTTGCTGTACCTCCCTACACATCAGCCAGCACGAACCCAGAGCCACACACTGGCTCACCCTGGTGGTGTTCCTACACAGCGGCATATACAGTTCTGGAGTTTCATTTGACACTAACGCTAAGTGACAAAAGGGTGCAAACAGAGTCTGACTCTTAAGCTGATTCCAGTTAAGGAATCCTTCATGGGAAGTGATTCCTCAGCAGTGACTCTAATCCTCATAGCTGCTGTTACTTCTCTTTGCTGAAACGCACCCAAGACGTGGACAAAATACTTGCCCCACATTATGAAGAACTAATTGGCTTTATATAAAAGGGATGCTTATAAAATATTAATTACAAAGTCTAAATGAATTGAAAAATGCACAAATGCTATGAAGAGGACACTTAAGAGAAACACCAACGGGTAATACGTGAGACAGACTCAACTTCATTCATAATTATAAAATTAGAAATAAAACAGGACACCATTTTTCTTCTAAAATCAAAAACAGGAGGAACGCCTCGCTGGTTCAGTCCATGAAGCCTGTGATTCCCAATCACTGGGCTGTGAGTTCAAGCCCCACGTTGGACACACAGCTTACTTAAAGATAAATATCAAAAAACAATTTTAATGAAATAAAAACTGGTAAGAAAAGAGGCACTTGATATTCATTTCTAATGGCAAAGGGACAGGAAAACGGCAGCCCTCACACGCTGCTGTGGAATTATAAATTTGGCTCTGTCGTAAAGAGCAATTTGGTCACACTCGCAAAACGTTTAATTCCCACCTTTGTTGACTGAATTCCACTTCAAGTCCACTGCTAGACGGTTCCCCTATGTAAGATATGGCTGTGTAAGTGGGCAAAACATGAGCAGAACACTATCTGTAAAAGGAAAACCGGACAACCTAAACGTCTCTCCTAAGGTCTGGTGAAAGAAGGCTCAGCGTCCCGCGAATCATGATACAACCCAAGAGCTGGACGCCCTGCAGCTGTCAGAAGGATCGCGAACAATCCCTACGCGCTGACGTGGGAACATATCGAAGATGTATTGTTCAATTAAAAAGCCACTTTACCTGTATACGTTATCTATAGGGCAATTTCGTAGTTGTAAAACTTTCTAAAAGATTATAAACATAGGTTTGCTGCGCAAACAAGCTCCCCAGAAGAGAGACAGCAGCTCCTGCAGGAGGCAGCTCGGAAGGAAGAGTGGAAATGGCGGACTTTTACTTCTGACTTCCTACAGGGCGTCGGCCGCATTTTAGGTAACAATGATGCTGTGTCCCCGTCATCTTCAAAGTCCTCCTCCTTCCCCTGCCTAGCTAGGACCAGTATACAGTGTCAGAGAGGGCTGCACCATTCGACCTCTCGTTCTGAGGATCTCGGAAGGCAGGAGTCGTCAGCGGAGGGGCGAGGGCAGTGCAGACCGGCCAAAAGCAAGTCTGAAGACGCTTCCCTGTGTACTTTGTGTAAACCAAGCCAGGGCTCTTCCCTAATCGCACAGCCACCCAAGCTGCCTGCTTTCCTGAACCATTTGCTCTATTTCAAGCCAGAGATGGAGCTCAGGTTGATGTCCACGGCATATCTAATTCGCTAGGTGTCTACCAACTTCCCTGCAGTGTAGGATGATGAACGGCCCGAAGACATCCAAGTCCGCATCTCCAGGAAGGTGATGATGCTGGGTTATAAGGCAGTAAGGTACCGAGGTTGCTAGCCAGCTGAGCTTAAAGTAGGCAGATTTATCTTGGATTATCTGGGTGGGCCCAATATAACCACAAGGGTCTTTAAAAGGGATAGAGGGGCATAGAAGAGGAAGACAGAGGTAGACATGACTATGGAAAGGATCAGAGAGAAGCAATGTTCTTGGTCCTTAAGAGAGAGATGGGGATCAGGAGCCAAAGGCAGATAGCCTCTAGAAGCTTTGGAAAAGCCAAGGAAATGAACTCTCGTCTTCACCCAGAGCTTCCAGAAAGGAATGTAGCCCTGCCAACATTTTAATTTTAGATTTCCAACCTACAGAACTGTAAGATGACAAATTTGTGGTATTTAAGCTGTTAAATGTGTGGCGATTTGCTACAGCAGCAACAAGAAACCAAACAACCCACCGAAATCCCCTTTATTTCTCTATACCAACTTCCTTGGGTAGGCAGACCTGGGGTATGCTGTGAAAATCAGCCCACCTGGGCACCCCACCTTACAGATGCCCAGGGACCCGGGCCCACGCTGCCAACTGGCTGGCTGAGTTTAGGACTTCTTCAAAGAGAACCCAGACAAGACTCCAGCAACACAACTACTTTGAGGATTATTAAATTAGTTACATCTAGAGAAGCCATATTTGAATAAGTTGTTCACGCAAGTCCTTTGTAAATCATGCCTCGCCATACAAATATATTTGTCATCAAAAGACTGCTCTTTCAAAAGACTAACAAAGGAGAAATGAAGGTCCCTTGAGGAACGCAGGAGAGCAGAGAAACACATGCTCTTAGGGGTTTATGAAGACATTCAGATCCAGAGACAGGGACTGTCAAAGAACAATGTGGGTAAGGGCTGACTTACCCGTGAGTACGTGCTACGTGCTGGGCACGGGGCTGAACGCTGAAAATACAGGATCTCATCTGATTCTAACATTTTCATCAGGAAGTGACTCCAATCATTACTACTGACACACACCCCCTCATGGCAGTCAGTGAAGGGGATGGGTTTCGCACTGTCCCGGCACACCCTAGAGAGGGGATCTGTCCCCACCCCCCACCATCAAGTACAGCAGCTTAGTTGGCACCTGGGTCCATTAAGCATCTGACTTCAGCTCAGGTCATGATCTCACGGTAAGTGAGTTCAAGTCCCACATCGGGCTCTATGCTGACAGCTCAGAGCCCGGAGCCTGCTTGAGATTCTGCGTCATCCTCTCTCTCTGCCCTCCCCTGCTCGCACTTTGTGTCTCTCTCAAAAATAAAATTAAAAAAATTTTTAAAGGACAGCAGCTTAAAGTGACATCTACTCTATGCTAACATGCTCAAGAGAAGGAAGAGAATATTAGCTTTACTCCTATTATCCTAGAAACATAACCATTAACCTTACCTCCCCAAAATGTCCCTGGGACTTTCCAAAATTGTTTCTCCTCTTAGTGGTCAAATTATCTAAAACAGAATCCCTCATTGTTTTTATTATTTTTTTTAAATTAAGTAATCTCCATGCCCAAAGCAAGGCTTGAACCCAAGACCACAAGATTAAAAGTCACATGCTCCACCAACTGAGCCAGCCAGGCGCCCCTCGTGGTCTTTATTAGGATTATGTACTTCAGGTTCTACGGACTGCACCTCCAAGGAACCTGTGTTCTCCAAGGATATAAATAAAGAGCTTGCCTTTGTGAGGCAGTCGCTCTGATGCTTTTTAAGGCTTCCTGCTAAGGCCTGGGAAGTGGCCTTTGAGCCACCGGACACAGCAGTGTCCGCTCACCTGGGTGAGGACTGCTGGTGTCACAGAGCAACAGCCCAAATGGGTGGGTATTTTCCCATTCTGGAAATTTCTAGATTTCTGTATAAGAGCTTATAAATAAGGAGCGCCTGATTGGTTCAGCCGGTTAAGCATCTGACTCTTGATTTCAGTTCAGGTCATGATCTCATGATTCACTAATTCGAGTCTCCTGCCGGGCTCTGCACTGACTGCAATGAGCCTGTTTGAGATTCTCTCTCCTCTCTCTGCCCCCCCTCCCTTTCTCTCTCAAATAAAACTTTATAAGTAAAAAAAAAGTTTTTAGCTCTAACAATGCATCCCAGTGCAACACAAAAAGACATGTAAACATAAAAGTGGTCCTTTCCCCTATTTCCATTTCTCTTCTCAATTCAGAACGTGAAATTGGCATCCATCTGCTATGAGAAAACCTCGCAATTCCCAAAGGAGCCCTTTCCTCCCTCAATTGCATAATATGGTTCTTTTTTAAGTCAGAACCACAAGCTGGCCCTGCATTTTAGTACACCGGCCACTGAAAAGAAATATTGGGCATCTTTTTCCAAACACATTTTCCAAAACATAACGTCATTCGTGGAGTAAGGGCCTGGGATTCCAGAGTGACCCACAAAGTTCTTCGAAACTCGTGATGGGGCTTAAGTACTCTACATTCATTCACTAGAACGCGTGGAGAGTTAACACTTTTGCACTATACGTTTTAAAGTAACTCTCAGAAACAAAGTTACATAGGTCTCTTATTCTTTTGAAAGACGCTCTGAGGAAATTGAGAAAAACGTGACCAGTGACGCAGGGCCCTCTGAGGAGCACGATACGGTTCTCCGGGACGGTGACTTTCCTGTGCAAAAAAAGTTATGGCTCCCTTTTCTTCCATGTGCCTGTATTTCCGCCACTCTGCCACTGCTTAATCATGACAAGGTCATTTGCTGGGATTATCGTACCCAAGGGAGAGAGCCACAGGTGACACGAGGACAGTCCCATGTCCGCTTGGCTGGCTGCAGGGGGTGGGGAGAATGACAGAGAAAAGGGGAGGGCTGGGCGTGCACTGTCAGAGGAGAAAGAAGATGGTGGTGGCGGAGTGTCACATGACACCTGACTGCACGTGTCCCCCAACAGAAGCCACCTTGTGGCCCTTGTTGCTTCAGTATCTTCAGGGGCCAAGGGGAGCTACAGTCCTGAGGTGACTGGGGACAGGACGGACAGCCAACTGGCCGCGGGTGAAGTACGCTCCAGCATTACAGAAGCAGTGCTTTAAGTCCTGTATCCACAGAGCTACGAGGCCTTGGCGCTCCGGCCCCCTCTCGGGGCGCATGCAGTCGACATTCTGCCTGCTTCGTGGCTCACACCTGTCTTCATCGCCAAAAATTTAAGAATTTACAATCCTGATTTCACATCCAGTACACCCCTGCACTGCACAGGACCACAAGCGACCCACAGAATTCAATTCAAATTGCAAAAGGGAGACAGAACTCATTGATTAATTCGGGCAAAGCCCAGAGTATATGTGAGAAAAGATTGTACTCTTTTCTCCCATAACATTACTTCCCCAAGATCATAAATCTCTGAGCGCCGACTTTCCATCTCAGGAACGTGAACGTCATCTGAGGCAGCCTATAAATCACCTTGAGAATAGTTATTCATTGTGGGCAAATAAAAATGTAAGCCAGGCAGATGGTGAAAAGCTCATTTCTCCTGGTACAATTTCATTGGAGGAGGCCGGCAAGGGGTTGTGAAATCTGGGGCCAGATTATAAGTGGAGAAAAAATACCACCCAAAATGAAATACTAAAAAAAAAAATATCCTACCACATCGTTACAATCTCTTCATCTCTTCACCTCTGGTTCAGAAGGCGGGGTGAGGAGGGGGAGGAGGGAAAACCCACACTAAACCCTGCAGGGTCTGAAAACCATTCATTCACCAGGTTCAAAGCACTGGATCCTCTCGGGTGCTGCTGCAGAGAAGGAGAGATTATACCACTTGGTGCTGATTTTTTTCATTGGCTCCAGCTCACAATGGTCAAATCCAAGGTTGCTACCTCCCTTTGTGTTTATGTCACAAAGCTGCACTGGCTGGGGGGAAGGGAGAGAAGGGAGACCACATGGTGACCACTCCTCCGGCCATCCCCAGAGACCAGCTAGCTCCAGGGCTGAAACCCAATGAAAGTCCTGAGACATACTCTACGGGCCCCCAAAAAAGCAGACATGGGGCTTCCCACCATATTCCCTCTCTCTTATAAAAGCAACATCCAGCCAAGAAAACAAAACCTAAATAACACCCATGAAAAGGGAGAGGAAGAGAAGTAGGAAGGATGAAGAAGTCCTTGAAAAAGCAGCACACGCTGAAATAAATCCCCCAAAGCCGCAGAGGACTTACACTGCCATGCCTTGAAGTAGGAGAGCTCACGAACGCCGCCAGAAACCAAGTTCAAGGAGCCCTTGAAAAATGCACACAGGGCTCAGGTCTGTGCGTGATGGTTAGACTTGTAGTTGGTTTTTTAAGAGAAGAAAAAAGGGCAACAATATGTGACGTGGTTTTTTGTTTTTGTTTTTTGGCAAGAAAAATGGTGCTCTTAGCCATGGGAACACAACATACTAGACTTATCACAGAAACAGGCCTTCGTCTTCCACGGCACCTCACAGATGGTCACCTCCGTTGCTACGAGCCACAGGTAGATTGTGGCCACATTCCCCAGGACCTACATAGTCTTGGCATTCTAACCTGGAAACATCACTTGCCTAAAATCCATTTCTCCTGCTTCTAATCTCAAAACATATTTTTAAAAAAATCCTAAGTACTGTGAAATATGTGAGGAGTTAAGGAGCTGAATATCTTAGCTCAGATTGCCATAACAAAATACCATGAACAAGGCAGTTTACACAAGAGAATTTATTCTTTCTTTTTTTTTTCCAAAAATTTATTTATTTTGAGAGAGAGGAAGGAAGAGAGACTGGGAGGGGCAGAGAGAGAGAGAGAGAGAGAGAGAGAGAGAGAGAGAATCCCAAGCAAGTTCTGCATGGTCAGCACAGAGCCCAATGCAGGGCTTGAACTCATGAACCAGGAGATTATGACCTGAGCTGAAAGCAAGAGTCAGATGCATGACTGACTGTGCCACTCAAGGGCTGAGAATTTATTTTCCCTGTAGTTCTGGAGGCTGGATGACTGAGATCAGGACAGCAGCGTGGGTGGGTTCCAGTGAGAGGGCTCTTCCTGGTTTCTAGAAAGCCACCTTCTCACTGCATCTTCCCAGGGCAGAAAAAGGGGTCTCTTCCTCTTCCTTTTCTTACAAGGCTACAGTCCTATTGGATGAGCAAACTGGATTAGGGCCCTCCCTTATGACTTCACTCAACCTTAGCTGCCTCTTAAAGATATTACGTCCCCAATACTGGCACATGGGGGTTGGGGCATCAACATATGAATTAGCAAGGTGGGGTAGGTAGGCACAATTCAGCTTATAGTACTAGGTTATACAAATCTGCTGAACCTAGAAGTTCTCCATTCAATATTCAGCACATAGTAACTCAATGTTTGACGAATGAACAGATAACTGAGTAGATGAATAATTACAGTCTTACTATACTCAGCACAGAGCAAACGTAGGAGGGAGGTGGGTGTCTGTAAAGGCAAGTAACAACCTGAATCCTTCCGATTTTTAATAAGTCCTGAGGGTCAAATAGCAAAGAGGCATATCTTCTACATTTGCCTGGTCCTTTCAGACCAACAGCCAGAAGAACAGAAGGAAAAAAAAAAAACCCCAGATGATCAAGCCACAGCGCATTCCTAGCATAAGGACCTAAAACTGTCCTCAATGGTATAAGAGTCACACATATAATCACCACCATCTACTACCTTTTGGACAGGTGGTCAACACCTATGGCTAGAAATGGACCAATGAGGAGAGCCTTGTGCCTGGAAAGGTCCAGGACATGGGCCAATAATGAATCATTTGTCACAGCAGCATACATAACTCATATGCCACTCAATAAGTTAAACTTACTTCTACCGGGCCTTCCAGAACCACTAGGGAAGAGCAAGGACTAGCAACGGGAACAAGGGAGAAGCTTGCCCTTTAGTTACAAACAGTACAAATCGACCTTATCATTCACAATCATTCATCAAATCTTCATAAAATGTCTATTATGGGCACAGTACTTTCCTAAATGTTTTGGAATCTTCAAAGAGCAATCAGGGATGGGGTCTACCGTCAAAGGATCTGGTCACCAAGATGACACGGTCGGGTTAGAGAAGTCCCAGAGAAGCTGAAGAAGATTTCTGCAGGAAGCAAAGCTGCTTGGGGATTTAGGGATCCAGCAGGCACCATCTGTGACTGCCCACAGGCAGATTCCTCTTCCCCCTGGCTTAACAGAAACCCAATTTTAAGATCAGAGGGTTCGAGATCCTTTGACTCAGGTAAAGGACACTCTTCTATAGCCACAGAGACAGACCCGTAATGGCTCTGAGGTCGCTCCGGAAATCCAGTTACCAACAATGAGTTATAGGTCTTGGTGTGGGCCCGTGATCCGGTTCTGGCTACAATATAACAGAAAACGTGTATGGGGACCAGGGGTGGCGGGCTGCCCTTCCCGCAGAGTCTTGGAAGAGAAGAAGAGTCCCCATCTCTTCCTACAGTCTCAACGATACTATTGTGAGGATGGAATGCTTGGGACAGCGCTTGTCATGCAGCAATCATGAAGGGACATGCCTCAGGACAAAAGTCAGTAGTGAGAAGAATAAGAACACATGCACACGCACACACACACATATATGCGAGCGCGCGCGCACACACACACACACACACACACACACACACTTCAAACAGAAATAATCAGTTTTTACGACAAAAACCCCTGAAATGTACCTGCTCGATAAACTTTTCGGTCTACACTATTATTACCTACATACACACTGTTGCACGGCACATCACTAGAACATCTGCATTTTGCACGACTGAAGCTTTAAGCTCTTTGAATGGCGTCTCCTCAGTTCTCCCTCTCCACCACCTCCCCGACCCTGGCAAGCAACAGTCTACTTTCTGTTTGACTTTGTCCACTTAGATTCCTCATATAAATGGAATCATGGACCAGTTTACCTCACTCAGCATCATGCTCTCAAGGTTCATCCACGTTGCAGCAAATGACAAAATACATACCCTTAGTCATAAATACCTATACACCTATGTATCATGAAGATGAAGAATAAGGAGATGATTGGGTTGAGGGGATTACACTGGCGAGGCTTCAACTTGAATTGTCAGAAGATTTCAAATTGACAGCATTCTGTGTTGTCAGGTGGTTCAAAAGTTCAGGGCTAGAATGATGAATCCACCAAGGGCATGGAAATTCCTCTTGAGGCAAAATGCAGCTAAACCTTTTATATCTGTCTCCTTTGTTCATTTGTAAATCAATTTCCTCCACTGGGGAAGTAGGGGAGAGATGATATGTGCTTACTTAAAAATTCAATTTTGCGGGGTGCCTGGGTGGCTTAGTTGGTTAAGTGTTGGACTTCGGCTCAGGTCATGATCTCACTCTTTGAGGGTTTGGGCCCCGCATCGCGCTCTGTGCTGACAGCTCAGAGTCTGGAGCCTGCTTTGGATTCTGTGTCTCCTTTTCTGTCTGCCCCTTCTCCACTTGTGCTCTGTCTCTCAAAAATAAATAAAAGTAAAAAAAATTTTTTTAATTAAATTTTGCAATTTTCTAAACAAAGCCCATTTGGCTAAATGCTCACTACTTAGGGACTCTATAAAAAGTCTTTCTGTTAAAAAAAAGGGGGGGGTTGATTCGTGGCTCCATCAGTTAAGTATCCAACTCTGGCTCGGGTCATGACTTGTGGTTCTTGTGGTTCATGGGTTCAAGCCCCACGTCAGGCTCTGTGCTGACAGCTCAGAGCCTGGAGCCTGCTTCAGATTCTGTGTCTCCCTCTCTCTCCGCCCTCCCCCCATTCATGCTCTGTCTCTGTCTCTGTCTGTCTCTCTCAAAAATAAATGTTTTTAAATAAAGTCTTTTTGAACCTGCTAGAGTTGGGGGGATGTAGGGTGTGTGGTCTCTTGACAGCTTTGTGGCCACTGCTGCTCAGACAATGTCTGTAAAAGAACAAGCAATGCAGGGGGTGACAGGAAATGGGGGCATGCTCTTGATGCACAAGCTTAAATACCCTCTGCTCAGGATCATGGGAAGAGCCTAAATGTCCGTCACCTGATGAATGGATCAAGAAGATGTGGTATCTATATACAATGGAGTGCTACATGGCAGTGAGAAAGAATGAAATCTGGCCATTCATAGCAATGTGGATAGAACCTGAGGGTGTCATGCTAAGTGAGATAAGTAGGCAGTGAAGGACAGATAGATACTGTATGTTCTCACTCATATGCGGATCTTGAGAAACTTAACAGAAGACCATGGGGGAGGGGAAGGGGAAAAAATAATTAAGGAGAGAGAGGGAGGCAAACCATAAGAGGGTCTTAAATACTGAGAACAAACTGAGGGTTGCTGGGGGTGGGGGAGAGGGGAAAGTGGGCGATGCGCATTGGGGAGGACACTTGTTGGGATGAGCACTGGGTGTTGTATGGAAACCAATCTGACAATAAATTATATTTAAAAATAAATAACATAAAATAAAAATAAAATAAAATTCAAGGTAAATATCACTAAAAAAAAAAAAAGGTGTGAAGCACTGATTAACACGATCACACGCATGAATCTCAAATGCATTACACTAAACAAAAGAAGCCAGACTCAAAAGGCAACGCACACTGCATGATTTCATTTACATGGCATTCTGGAAAAGGCAGAGCTACAGGAACAGAAGACAGATGAGGACTGTCCAGGACTAGGGGGAGGGGTTAACTGAGAAGGAACACAAGGGAATTTTGCTAATGATAGAACTACTCTGTATTTTAACTCTTTAAAAGTGACAAAACTGTACTTTAAAAGGGTGGGCTTAGGTGCGCCTGGGTGGCTCAGTGACTAAGCATCTGACTTTGGCTCGGGTCATGATCTCACGGTTCATGGGTTCGAGCCCCTTGTCTGGCTGTCTGCTGTTGGCACAGACCTCGCTTCTGATCCTCTGTCCCCTTCCCTGCTCGCACACTCTCTCTCAAAAATAAACATTTAAAAAAACGGGTGGGTTTTATTATTTATGAATTATGCCTCAATAAAACTGACTTATAAAAAAAAATGAAGGTTCTGTCCCTCCAGAAAGGTAGGGAGACAGGGTCACACGCACGACTGTCTCCATGTCGCCCTCTGCTTTCTGATTGCAACAGGGCAACTGGTCTTGATCCGCAGCGGGAAACAGAAACTGCACCAGGTATTTCAATCAGAAAGGGACTGGAGGGCGCCTGGGTGGCTCAGTCGGTTGGGGGCCTGGCTTTGGCTCAGGTCATGATCTCACGGTTCATGGGTTTGAGCCCCATGTTGGGCTCTGTGCTGACAGCTCAGAGCCTGGAGCCTGTTTTGGATTCTCTGTCTCCCTCTCTCTCTGACCCTCCCCTGATAGCACTGTCTCTCTCTCTTTAAAATAAATAAAAAGCATTAAAAATTTTTAAGAAAAAATGGGACTGGATATGGGAATTAGGTGCTTACAGAATCTCTGAAAGGGGTGGAGGAGCAAAGACCCCCTTCAACTTTTTATTTCAAGGACGCACCACCGTAATGGTAGGTAGCCATGGTCCCAGTGTTGGGAAGCCGCCGCTGCCGCCCCCGCAGCTTCTCCCGCCCACGCAGGTGGGCCTCAGGACCTAGGACAACGCCTCTGGCCCCCACGACTGCCTCTGAACAGTCACACCCCCGTGACCTGCCCGCCAGCACCACCAGCCCAAGGAACTTGGGCTCCATCTCAGGCTTCCGAGTCTCACACAAATGCATTTATGAAACCGATCATGCATTCAGACACCTACTGCGCGAGGTTCCTGGACGTGCCCTTGTTAGGTTTCCCACCAGGGGGGTCCAGAGGGCCAGGGTCGGTGTCTGCTCATCACTGCCCTCCCTGCCCTACAGACAAGGTATTCTTTCCGAAGACAGCACAACAAAAACCTTTTCCTAAATTTCAATTTCAAATGGTGCAAAGAGAGTTGGAAGACTGCCTGCTAATGGGTAAAATCAAGATCCTAACTCATTTCATTATGGAAGAACATTTCATTTCCACATGCAGTTAGTTCTGGCCCCAGCAGAATAAAATTTTAAGATCACTGCGTTTGATAATAGAGCCAACCACAGTTCTACTCTGACTCATATATTAAATACACACTGGTCTTTGAGTTTTATTCTGCTGGGAACTGAGCAGACTGAGCTTGAAAATGCATTAATTTTCCAGGTATCTATAAGTTGTTTTACAGTTAAGCAGGAAAGAGGGGAGGGGAGTGTAACACTTTGATTTATAATAAGAAAGAGCTTTTTGTCCCCATTCTGAGCACAGAGCTCCTAAAACTCTTGCAATTCTCTAAGGGAAGAGGGAGAGAGGGGCGGGGAGATGTTTTCTGTTATGTTAACGAATGATATTTAGAAGCCCCCAGGTCACCTAAGGAAGGACACATTTTCCAGGAAATTAACACTGATTAGAGGGGCAAAACTTTCAGTCCTACCCCCTGACTTCCTGGGAAGGGAGAGGGGCTGGAGGTTGAGTTCAATCATGAACAATTTAATCAATCA
Organism: Mungos mungo; assembly: GCA_004023785.1. Classification (NCBI taxonomy): domain Eukaryota; kingdom Metazoa; phylum Chordata; class Mammalia; order Carnivora; family Herpestidae; genus Mungos; species Mungos mungo. Next base: position 221,100 of record PISW01002914.1, on the reverse strand, counting down.
TCCTTACGTAACACAGCTTCCATAAAACCCCAGAAGAACCGGGTTCAGAAACTTCCAGGCTGGTGAACACGTGGAGGTGCTGGAAGGGCGTGGACGTTCGCGAGCCTTCCCTGCTCATCTCTTCTGTCTGTTCCTGAATTACAACCTCGTATAATACACCGGTAAATATTTATGAGTTCTCGATGCCGTTCTAGCAAATTATCCAAACTCGCGTTGGGGTTTGTGGGAACCCGATTCATAGACGGTTGGTCAGAAGTACGGTGACCTGGACTTGTCATTGGCTGAAGCAGTGGGGGGTGGGGATGTGAGAGTCCTGTGGGGCTGAGCTCTTAGCCTGTGGGATCTGACAACGCTCTTCCCAGGGAGATGATGTCGGCGTTGAGCTGAATTGTAGAACACCCAGCTGCGTCCAGTGAGAACTGGACTGAGTTCACTGCTTGGTGGTATCAAACCAGCACACATGTATCAGAGGGAGTATGCCTTCTACACGCTAATTATTCCTTCCGAAGACTTCTACATGACCAAAGCAATAAACCGGAAGAAAATGGTTTACATAATTAAAGTGTCACCATAATTACAATCCTGAGTCCTCGGGAGCGACTTCCATAGTGACTCTACTCTCTGATTCAAAGGGTTAAGGAAGCTTCTCATAAGGAATTCAGCCTCTAGGAATTTCACTTCATTTCTTCTTGGGTTAGTTCTCCACACTGTACAGAAGGGAGGCAGTGGAAACATTTTCCTTTTTCTAACAGGACAACTCTTGGGTGGATATTGCTAGCTTCTTCAATTCTTAAGACCAAAAAAAAAAAAAAAGTGACACAGCACAATCGCCTAAAATAAAAATAGAAACCAACTGTTTGGGGCTGTGAGAATCATCTAGCAGAGCTAACGCTGGGGAAAAAAGAGAGGAGTCTCTAACATTCCCTTCTCAAAAAACCATCAGGACACCATCAGGCCGCCATCACACCCCATATAAGTCCTCGCTGCTGTGGGGACTTCGCCAACACCTTACGCTGCTCAGACTGGAGTAAACGTAATAAAACAACCCGAAATTAAAGGTGTTCCTAATTTAAAGGGAAAAAAGTTCTACTTCTTCTCCCTCAAAGTATTTTTGACAAGTTGAACTTGGAAGCCAGTCATTTCTACGATACGTTTTTCTGCCAAGGCTAGTGATCGGTAAAGCAAAGTGAGCAAAATTTTAGGTAAAAAGGACAGATCTGGCCTCTCAAGAATCAGGGAAGAGCAGAAGAAACACAGAGACAGATTCATAGAACGGGCAAGATGGCCAGCTCTAATAAGTACGCATACTAGGTTATGGCTTCTGTTAGGTTTTGCCCAAGAATGCTGCTGGGAATAAGAATACTTAAAGAATTATTACTAAAGATCAAACAACTTACTCCCCTACGCTTTTCATTTTTTCCCCAGAGCAAGACTTTAAATATATTTATGATGATGTGAACCCCCCAAAGGTTTGCTGAGAAGGAAAGGAAGCATCCCGCAGTGCTCACCCAAGGCTCTCCGAAGAACAGGAGGGTGGCAGGGCTCCTGCATTTACTCAGCGGCCACTGACGTGCCTCCTGAATCACCTCCGCGTCAGCTGCAGCTGGTGTGGTCTACTGGAACTGACCATGCAGGTAGGGACAAGTGCTCTCACGGATCTCACCCACCCTGGTCACCGCAAGCCCCAGGAGGGCACCTGCTCGGTGCTGATGAGCTATCTGTAGGTAGGCTGATCCTCCCTCTGGAAGAGCTAAGCTACAAGTCCCTGTCACAGAACGCAATCACGTGAAGCTTGGAAAACATCTCCACAGCATTTTTTCTATAATGCTTATTTCTGAAAGTGAGAGAGAAGGAGGGAGAGAGTATGCAGAGGAGGGGCATAAAGAGAGGAGACACAGAATCCAAAGCAGGCTCCAGGCTGATCTGTTAGCACAGAGCCCGACGTGGGGCTCAAACTCACAAACCGCGAGATCATGACCTGAGCCGAAGTCAGACGCTCAACTAACTGAGCCACCCAGGTGCCCCGGAAAACATTTTCAATTGACAACCAAGACCATTAGATCCAAGAAGCTGCCTTAGGGCTTTCCTTCCAAGGGAGACTTTATAAGTGCCCTGCAGTTTTCAGGCTGTTTCCGGCTGGAAGGAAGAACACCCCCTCACACACGGTTAAAGTACGTCTCAGGCCTGTTCACAAGGTCACGTCATTAGGGCACGTGCATCAAAAGAAACAAAAATTCCATTGCAACGCTAAATAAAAAGGAAACACTGCATGTGGCTTCCTTCCAGCTGCCACGTAGAGGCGGGGACAGTCAGGAGAGTCCTGTGGGCAGATGACAGTCCCCGAAGCCTGCCGGAGCCCGGCCAGTCACGAAGGCCCGCAGGGACTGGCCCTCCCGGACCAGGCAGAGCAGCTGTCTCCTGCGGCTGGGACCCGGGCTGCCGTGCAGGGCCTCAGAGTGTCAGCCACTGTCCCAGGGGACCCTGGCCTGGGTCCTGAGCATGCGGGGGTGGAGCGTGTGAGGCGGGAGCTCATGTCGGCACAAACCACACGAAGAAGCCATCATCCAGGGGAGCGACATAATATATTGTAACTGCTCCCATCAGGTCAGCAGGCATCATCTGAACGGGTGGGTTTGAATTTCTCCCACTTGAGGTTACAATGACTCCCATGACGCTTCCGTTTCAGAATTTGGCTCCTCTTAAGACAGAGAGGAGCGAGTTACAAATATGATCACTAGGTTTGGGAACAAGCGAGAAGACAAGCCACGCGGGTGCCGGGGGAGAAGGCGCGGCTCACTCACCCCGGGCTCCGGCGGCGGGCTCCGCGCGTCTTCGGCGGCGCTCGGGGCGACCGCCCAGGTTATGCTGGCACTGGCTGAGGGCAAAGGGCCAAGCGTTCCATTTTTCAGCGGCTCCGCGGAATGGGACTCGGACCCGTGCCATCCCAGGACGTTCTCTGCAAGAAAGACCTAGAATGACGTCGAGGATCTTCCGATTTAGGCATTTATAGATGAAGAGATATTTGCACCCCACCGTGTAAGGAGACTGACCTGAAAGGGGCCCGTGAAGTGGACGGTGGCCAATTTAAGTGGGCCTGTTTTGTATGAGGTACCAAGTGCCATGTGGATCTGGGTCTATTTATCAACTGGCGTCTGTACATTGGCAGCACCAGGTTCACCAGGGGCTGCTGCTTTCTGGCATCCTCAGGGGCAGAACATCACATTCACCAAAGCCAGATTTTCTTAAAGGTGTTTTTCTTAATATTTTTCATCTTCAAAAAATATTTATAGCAAGAGGCACCTAGGTGGTTCAGTCAGCTAAGCATCTGACTCCGGCTCCAGACATGATCTCACAGTTCGTGAGTTCGAGCCCCACACTGAACTCTTTCCTATCAACACAGAGCTTGCTTTAGATCTTCTCTCTCTCTCTCTGCCCCTCCCCTGCTCATGTTCTCTTTCTCTCAAAAATAAAAAACATTAAAAAAATTTGTTTTTAATTAAAAAAATAAAAGTATATATTTATAGTAAGAAATAAGTCAAATTTTATCAGCCTGGGTGGTTCAGTCAGTCAAGCATCCGGTCATGATCTCAGAGTTCATGCGTTTGAGCCCCATATTGGGCTCTGTGCTGACAGCTCGGAGCCTGGAGCCTGCTTCAGATTCTGTGTCTCCCTCCCTCTCTCTGTTCCTCCCCTACTCATACTGTCTCTCTCTCTCTCTCTCTCTCTCTCTCTCTCAAAAGTAAATAAAAACATTAAAAATATATTTTTGGCAGATATGCACTGCTCAAATTGTAGCTTAAATGCCAATTGATGGGGCCCCTGGATGGCTCAGTTGGTTAAGCATCTGACTCCTGGTTTTGGTTCAGGTGGTGATCTCACAGTTGGTGAGTTCGAGCCCCACATCGGGCGCTACACTAAGCACATGGAGCGTGCTTCAGACTCTCTCTCTCCTGCTCTCTGCCCCTCCCCCACTCACGTTCTCCCTCGACATTGCTCTCTCTCAAAATAAATAAATAAACATTTTTTTAAAATGCCAACTGACAGAAAGACCACAGCTCTCAAAAGGTGCCTGCATCGCGTGCCCCGCCTCTCACAGGAGACGCGGCTGTCGCCCCAGTCGGGAAGCCCCTCACCGAGGACACGCGCATTCCACTCTAGCAAGAAACACTTTCATAGACACCAGTTGGTAAACCAAAAGCATTTTTCTAAACCTTCCTCAACCTTGGGGGGAAAACAAAAAAAAGACTCTTTCAGCTCTAATACTGTTTATTTCCGAGTCAGGTGTTAGGACAGACCGTCTATGGTTACTAAGGGGACAGCGGTAATGACAGGGCACTCCTTTCCCTCTTTAGAACAGCAGTTCCACCATTAGAAGAAGAAAAGGTCTCAAACTCAGCTGACTCTCCCTCTGGAGACGGAGTTCCTGGTCTAAGAGCAGGGATAAGGGATGAAGAAAAGGTAGGCTGAGGTGGATACTGCCTTACATGAACTAGAACTTGACCTCTCAGGGTCTCAGAGGTTCCATCTGTAAAGTAATCCTACCCATCCGCCTTTTCATTACAGTTAGCCAAAGAAAACCCTGCAAGTACCCCAGACTTTTAGCCCCTTGGGAGACTCTGGCTGATGGGAACAGATTAAAGAGCCGTGTCTGTGCTGAGTGTGTGTCACTGTGTACAGGCTTATCCAACAGGAGCATATTTTTATACAGAATTTTTTTTTTTACCTGTCAAGTGTTAGATCACAAAGCTGTGGCTTAAAAGCCTCAAGTGGCTTCTCGTGGCAACAGGGACATAATCTAGATGCTTGGCTCGCAAGACGGCCCAGTCTCCTTTCATTTTCTCCTCGTTGCTCACTGTGCTCACGTCAGGCTGGTAGTTTTTCCATTCCTCAAGTGAGCCAAGTTCATTATGGTCAAGAGCCTTTGTGCTGCTCGGAACGCCACCCCTCTGGCTCCTCTACCTTGGCCAGATCTCTCCCGCGCAAACCCAGGGGTGACTCAAACATCCCTTGCTCAGAGAAGCCCCTGGGACCTTCCAAGACAAAGCATCATCCCCAAAGCACCCCGGGTCCCATTAGTCAGTTTACTGTCCTCACAGCACGTGAACAAACTCACCCTGCTCATTTGTTTGCCTAGTGTGTTTCTCTCCTTCCTAAAATGTCAGCACCTGAAAGCAGAGACACAGTTGTCCTTGCTCGTGGCTGTGTCCCCAAAACCCAGGACACGGTCTGACAAAGAACATGCAGTCAATATGTGCTGAGCAAATGAATGACTATGAAGACTTTCAGAGACAGTGCATTTCAAAAGGAATGTGAGTTTCACAACCTCCTGGAAAAAAAAAAAAAACAAAAACAAGAAATGGCAAAAAGAGACACAGAAAATAGAATGGATGGTGGTTGTAAGGGGGAGGAAAGTTAGTGTTGAATGGGTATGGAGTTTGTCTCAAAAGATGGAGAGAGTTCCAGCAGTTAGTTACACAACAATGCGAAAGTTCTCCATATTCTACTGAGCTAGATACTTAAAAACAGTTAAACTGGTTAATTTTTTAGTATGTGTGTTTCCCACATTTTTTTAATGGCATCATGGCATCTGTATATCAGTTCTTGATGTCATTTAAAAAGAGTTGAGGGGCGCCTGGCTGGCTCAGTCAGCGGAGCATGTGACTCTTGAGCTTGGGATTTAATTAAGAGTCCCATGTCGGGTATAGCGATTATGTAATAAGTAAAATCTTTAGGGGCGCTTGGGCGGCTCAGTCAGTTAAGCATATGACTCTTCATCTGGGCTCAGGTCGTGATCTTGTGGTCTGTGAGTTCAAGCCCCATGTTAGGCTCTGCACTGATAGCATGGAGACTGCTTGGATTTCTCGCTCCTTCTTTCTCTGCCCCTACCCCACTCTTGCTCTCTCTCTCAAGATAAATAAACTTAAAAAAAAAAAACCGCACTTGGGAGGAATCCCCATAAATAATAAGGTAGATGGGGATAGAATGGGGCTGGACTAAGAAAACTAATCGAAAAGTTCAAGACACCAGAATGTGCCATGAGAAAGAAGGAAAAGAGACTTCTTACACCTGTCTTGCCCACCAGCTACTTCTCAGGGACTGGGAACTGTATTCAGATCTTAAATACTGGGCAATTAGCTCATAAATACAGGAGTTTTTTTTTAATATTATACTAACAGTAACTTTCATCTAGAGTAATTACGAAATCTTAAAAAGGCAGTCAAGACAATGTGCCGTCTATTATTCCCACACCTCAATTCTGTCCCTCCCGCCCTCCATATCACCATCATTTGGAGATGACAACCCAGGAGACAATGGGGCAGGAAGCAGAGTCCCACAGGCAGTGACACACTGCATCCTGGGAGAGACAAAGGCCAGGACTGGAAGAGGAATGGTAGCAATGCATGCTGGGGAATGTAGTTTTCTGTATACTCTATGGATTCGGTATATCAAAGAACCAGTGAGTGAGGACTAACCCAGGTGCTCCAGTAAATGATGACTTAGTTTAGGAGTCTAGATAGACCTGCCTCATTTGAGGATGGAGGAGGAAAATTCTAACAGAATAAATCAGAAGGACGGTATTGGGCTTAGGAAAAGAAATGGTATCCTCAGAAAGCTTAGAGGAGGAGTATACGTCTCTGAAATTTCTAACGTGAGCCATCAGAGAAGACATCAGGAAAGGCATATCATCAGTACAACACAGAATAAAGCAGCCTCTGTGAAACAAGATGAGAACACCACAGGAGAAAACAGGCTGAGGTGAAAAAGGAGACAGATGCTCTAAGAAATTATGAGGAAAGCAAATCAGCATTAGTAGAGTTAAAATTAACAGTGAAACCGAGAAGAAGAATCAGCACTGTAGAAAATCAAGTAAGTAGTATGTGGAGACAAGGAAGTTCACCAGGCACAGCTGCAAAGAACAGCAAGGCAATAGGGAGACGGAAGAGAATCCCAAACATGTGCAACAGAGGCCCAAGGCGTCTGCATGGACAGATGTCAGGACAATGGAACTGAAGCAGAAATAATGACAGCAGTAAAGAAACAGCCTGAGCTAAAGAGAGAGGTGTGGAGCCTATGATACAGTCTACCGCATTCCGTCAAAGCCAACAGGAAAAGGCACATCTAGGCGTGGCTCGGCAAGCTTTCTGTAGGCTTTTCATGGCTGAAATATCAAACTCATTAGAAAGTAGAGTATGATGAACGCCTAGCTCATGAAACTCAGCAATGTTTTTGAATAACAAAAATCAAGAGAATATTTTCCCAATCACCTAAGGCAGAAAAGTTGGACTTGCCTCAAAGGAAAACAAAGCAGTTACAAAGTTTGCTATAACACTAAATGTCAGGTGAACAGAATGGAGACCAGGGTCAAATACGAGTCTACAGATTTGGGGTGGGGCGAGGGGCTGGAGGGCCATGCCGTCTGGAGCCAACTACCTTTACTCTGCTAAAAAGTCAACATTTATTGAGCTCTTGCAAAGTACCAAGATCCAGTGTATACAACTCATATCTGTTAACTCATCTAATCCTAAGAATGACCCATGAAGTTAAGTCTTACCATTATGCCCATCTGACAGAGTGAGAAACAGAGGTGCAAAGAGCCGGTAGGTGGTAAAATCAAGATCAAACCCCACACAGCCTGGCGTTAGAGCCCAGACTCTTAAACTCTACACACTGCATGCTTTCCCGGAGCACTGCAGAGACTCAAAAGTTTCCACCTTCTGGGGGTTACAAACGACTTGAGGACACGTACCAACATGTGACAAACAGAAGCAGAATTAGGAGCTCAGGATGCGGAGAGTCCTTTTGGACCAGCAGTGCACCATGCGCCCAATTACACACGGAGCGGAGCAGAGCTGGGATGAGGAGAGGTAAATAGGACACTTCCCTTGGTGTAAATTTACAAGTAGCATCAAGACACTCGATCATCAAGATAAATGACATTTTTAAACAACATTGTTAAACCAACATAAATGAAAATAAAAAAGTCTCATAAGACTGTAGACGCTTTGCCTCACTGTGTTGAATCCTGTCTTTAATTTAAAATTTTGGTATTTGTTCATCCTGGATTATTTTTGCATTAATTCTGGTTTAAAAACATTTCATTAAAACATCATTTATCTAGGGGAGCCTGAGAGGCTCGGTCAGTTGAGCGTCTGCTTCGGCTCAGGTCATGATCTCACAGTTCATGGGTTCGAGCCCTGTGTGAGGCTCTGTGCTGACAGCTCGGAGCCTGGAGCCTGCTTCAGATTCTGCATCCCTCTCTCTTTCTGCCCCTCCCTGCTCATGCTCTGTCTGTCTCTCAAAAATAAACATTAAAAAAAAATTTTAAGAACATAATTTATCTTAATTAAATCAGCATCCTTAAATTTGTGTTCACGCTGAGTGCCCTACTCAGCTCACCCTAGTCCTAGCCATGGAAGTAAACTGAAATAATTTTTCTAAACATGGTTACAGAACTGAATATTAAGTCAAAATTATTTTTAAAAGATTTACCCATGATCCCATTAAGTACTGAATTAGTATTAAAATATTAACAATACCCCCCATGTTATATTATCAAAAATTGGGAAGTATATCAAAGAAACAGAAAACTGAAGGATGCGGAACACCACTAAAGGAAAGTCAGAAAGAAGTATCATTCTTGACTTTGAGGATTCGAAAAGTATAGGCTCAGCCTATGTTTATAGCAGCATTATCTAGAGTAACCAAATTATGAAAACAGCCTAGGTGTCCATTGATTGATGAGTGGATAAAGATGTACACACACACACACACACACACACACACACACACACAGAGAGGAATATTAGTCATCCATAAAAAAGGATGAAATCTTGTCATTGCAAGGACACGGATGGAGCTGGAGGGTACTATGCTAAGCAGAATGAGTCAGTCAGAGGAAGACAAATACCATATGATTTCACTCCGATGTTGAATTTAAGAAACAAATGAGTAAAGGAGAAAAAGAAAAAAAATATTGATTAAAGAAGGCTTATGAAAAATGTAATGTAACCACTACTAGAATTTATATACATATTTTTCCCAAAATGCTAAAGATGATGAGCCCAAGAAGTGCAACCTATGTAGCAAACGAGAGATAAACCAAGGCAACAGGGAAGCAATAAAACAAAAAGCGTAAAGGACACCAACAGAAAACCACCAGCTGAAAGAAGTGGACTCCATGACTACTGAAAGACAGACTCTCGAGATTGTGTCTTAAAACAAAATGCAAGTCTAAACCATAGTTCATCAATTCCAAGACACGCCTGTTCCGCACCGCCATGTCCCCAGCAAGAGTCTGTCCCACAGTCAGCAGTGTGTCCGATTTAATCGGCAGCTTTTCCTTCTCAGCAGCACAGAGGATAATGGTGTGCTTTGCTACTGATGGTGTTTGACGGTTGAGGAAATGGGGCCCACCTATAGGAAGTGACTCAAGAAAACTCTAAAATAGAGAGATGGTCAAAAACAGACCAGGACGTACAAATGAAACAACAACTGGGAACAAATATTACCGGCTGACGGTCCGTCACTCCAAGTAGCCAGAGATCTTCAAAGCTGATACAACAGAAGAGAACAGGAAGGGGCAGGGGGGTCCACCAGATGGCAGATCCAGTCCTTGAAACACATGCCTCTGGCTCCCCAAACAACACACCACAGCAGACAGAAGCACCCAGGAAAGAGGGAAAGCACCTATCCATGTTTTAGACCAACTAGAAGCAGAAAGAAAGTAACAGAGGATTTAACTGTGGGCTTTAAGGTCTGACTATGGAACTCTTAATCTATCTTTGGCCTTGGGTTAAGCCTTGCTTGGAGAGCTGAGAGCTGTGGTCCCCATGCTGGGGCTCAGAGGCCTCTCTACCCAGAGGCCAGTGACAGACGACAGCACCTGTCCTTCCGGAAACACAGCAAATCCTTGTCTCTTACACTCAATAAACCACAAGGGTTTTCCACAATAGAGTAAGCTTGATATTTACAACCTTGGAGACAACACAGCAATGGAAAGCTAGGATGTTAGTATCTAACTGCTTTCTTTAGGGAGAATTTGCCACTCAAAAACTCTGTTTTCGATAGCTGTAACAACAACAAAAGAAGTCCGCCCACCTGAAATATTCTACAATGCTAGTTGTTCTTCTATTTCCCCCAATACACTATTTGCTGGAGGAATTATCACATTTCCATCTTGGCTTTCATATATACAGGTATTTTTTTAAACATTTATTTATTGTTGAGAGACAGAGCACCAGCAGAGGAGGGGCAGAGAGAGGAGACACAGAATCGGAAGCAGGCTCCAGGCTCTGAGCTGTCAGCACAGAGCCCGACGTAGGACTCAAACATACAAACCATGAGATCATGACCTGAGCCAGAGTCGGACGCTTAACTGACTGAGCCACCCAGGCGCCCCTCCATCTTGGGCTTTTAACCATAAAATGAAGGAAGGTAACTGATGTGGGGCACGTTTTCCCCAGAAGCAGTAGGTGTCAAGAAAGATGTAAGAGACAGAGACACCAAGGTGGTAAGAGAGGAACACGGAGAGTCTGAAGGCATCTCTGGGGAAAAAGAAAAAAAAGAAAAGAAAAAAAAAAAAACCACAGCAGAAGGAAGGCCACCAGCCAGAGAGCCCAAGAAGGCCTATGACAGTCTCACCTGTTTGATCCTTTATGCCAAACCCCAAAATGGAAAGACCAACGCAATGGGCTTCCTAACAGACAAGCCTCACAAATCTTTTAAGAGAATGAGAAAGTTACTGGAAGGACAAGTTAAGGAAAGTACATTAAAGTCTGCTCTGGTTCTCCTCTTCAATTACACGTCTCTTGACCTCTCGCCCTGATTCATATCGAAGGGCACACAGGCCATCTGCTGTGGCAGCCCTCACTCCAGCGCCTTTTCCCAACATGCCTTGCACCGGTCATGCTCTCACCTGGCCCTAGAATGTGCCTGTCTGGTTACAGGGTCTGCTCTGACTTTGAACCACGCTCCCTGGATCAGGACCTGCAAGCAAGGAACTAACTAGAAGCAATGGCAGGCGGAGTACTCTGCACCCCAAGCCACTTCCAGGTCCCAGTTTCTCCCCCACACGGGCAACCCACCTAACCCACCTAAACCCCAGACCCCCAAGGAGCTCCATTCCAGCTGTGAATGGAGTCCTGCCTGCATGCCAAGAGGCATGCATCCAGACTGGAGGAACCGATGCCCGCCTACCCCGCCCCCATCAGTCATTGTCTCCATCAAGCTGTTCAAGTCCAGTTAGTAGTCACCAGGAGCAGAACTGCAGAAGCGTTGGCCGAAAAGGCAAGTCCCCTTATTAATTTGAATGACAAACTTCTCCATAAATGGAAGTTAAATGAGACATTTCAGGCCATTACATCTTAGAGATGACACCAGGCTGAGAGTCCACAATGCACAGAATACCGGAGTATTTTTGGATTTCAGTCAGTTGCTTACAGGCTCAGTGGCTCTGTGCTTTAGATAAAAGGAGCACTGGGGCGCCTGGGTGGCTCGGTTGCTTGGGCATCCGACTTCGGCTCAGGTCATGATCTCACGGTTCACGGGGTTGGAGCCCCGCGTAGGGCTCTGTGCTGACAGCTCGGAGCCTGGAGCCTGCTTCAGATTGTGTGTCCCTCTCTGTCTGGCCTTCCCCCATTCATGCTATGTCTCTATATCTCTCTCAAAAATAAATAAACATTAAAAAAAAAAAAAGGAGCATTAAGGAGCAACATTTGCAGATGAAGGCTCCAAAGCCAACATATTCCCCAGATGCAAGGAAATACTACAGAAGATGAAATGCTACAGGACCACCAATTAATTCTGGATTCAGAAAAGGGGCGGAAGAAATAAAGCAGCGCAGGGGTCAGGAAGCAAAGGGGCTTGAAGAGCAGTGCATCTGGTTAGTATGCAGCGGGCGATCTGCACCGCCCTGCCCATCCAGCATTTAAAGGAAACCCGGACCGAGCTTCACTTTAATGAGATTTTGATTTCCATCCACCCATGCTGCCACTCCTTAGATATAACCATTATGTTTTTATCAGGGGCAGTCAGGCTGCTAAAACCACTATCCACCTCAAGAGCCCCGAGATCCTAAACAAAGGTATTTTGTGGTGACGTACCCCCGGCTGCCACATTCCCTTATTCTACTAGTTTGAGATTCTAGAATTCCATTTTAACTGCAGGCAAGCATGATGCTTTGGATACAGGAAGGAATTCAATTTTCCCCCCAGTGTGTGGCATAGATTAAAAAGACACACGCACAATGCTATAAGACTTAGGCACTGTTATATGCAATGTAATTTTTTAAAGGGTTGAAAGTGAAAAGAGGAGCACCTGGGTGGCTCAGTCAGTTGAGCGTCCGACTCTTGGTTTTGGCTCAGGTCATGATCCCATGGCTCTGTGGAACTGAGACCCACATCGAGCTCCACACTGTTAGTGCAGAGGCTGCTTGGGATTCTCTCTCTCTGCCTCTCCCCATCTCTCTCTCTGTCTCTCAAAATAAATAAACATTTTTTAAAGCTCAACAGATAAGAAAAGAAAATAATCACTTCATGCTCCGTCTATTCAACTTTCAGCCAAATTCCTTGATAAAAATGGTTAGGGGGAATCTGGGTGGGCTAGTCCATTAAACATCTAACTCTTGGTTTTGACTCAGGTCATGATCCCATCCATGGCTTTGTGGGTTCAAGCCCCACACTGGGCTCTACACTGGCAGGTGAAACTTGCTTAGGATTCTCTATTTCTTTCCTTCTTTCTTTCTCTTCCTCTCTCTCTCTCTCTCTCTCTTTCTCTCTATCTCTCTTTCACTCTCACTCTCTCCCCATCCCCGCCCCTCTCTTTCTGCCTCTCCCCAAATCACTGTCTCTCTCAAAATAAATAAATAATTTTTTAAAATGGTTAAAAGGAGGGGTAGGGATGGGGGATGGGTGAAGTGAGTGAATGGGATAAAAATGTACAAACTTCCAGTTATAAAATAAGTCAGTCACAGAGATGAAAAGTACAGCCTAGGGAATACAATCATACTGTAACACACTCACGTGGTGAGCATTTTGTACTGTGTATGTAATTGCTGAATCACTACATTGTACACCTGAAACTAATTTATTATAGGTCAACCATACTCAATTAAAAATAAAAATGAGGAAAGAAAGAACTGGAGCGCATTATTGATCAGTAAGTCTGTGGGCTGTCATTGTACGATATGTTTTTAGCATGAATATAATAAATATAATGACAACTAAAAAAAGTAGTTAAAAGCAAGGGACGATGGATATGGGGCAGGGGCTGGGGACGGGCAGGGAAGACACACACGAGGTGACACTGTACAAGACACAGTTTCAGAGACACTGGTCCTTCCAGGTAATCTCCATTTCAATCTGTCATCACATCCGAAATTCCACCTTGAGCTTTGTCCCTCCAACCCTCTAAATCAGGGGAAAAAAAAATTAGAAATCTGCTAGACACTAGCCGTTAAGAAAGACATAAGGGATTAATTTTAGGAATAACAAAATGGTTCAAGTTTACATTTACCAGTGAAAGATTCTTGAGTGTGTCCGTCAGGTTCCAAGACCGGAAGTTATGATATACTATGGGAGAGATCACGGGCACCTTGAACAGCCTCCAGTATGACTCAGAATCTGTGTCTAAGCCCCAACGGGGGTCACAGACTCCGTCCAGATCAGAAAATGTCAAGGAGTCTCATGGGGGCTTTAGCATTAAAGTTCCATTTTTCAAGTTGAGAAGAAGGGGAAAGATAGAAAAGTAGGCTCAGGCACCTTTACTCTGCACCTGAATACACACACATCGTCTCCTAGGCTGGACTGCACCAGAAACCTTTCCTTTTGTTATAAAAGACATTAATAGGATAATTGGAAATTTTTAGCAAGAGAATAGGACTGTATTCATGTTAATTGATGTTGCTGTCATTGTACAGAAGACATTATATAAAGGGCATTATATAGTGCTTATTTTTAAGGAAATACACACTAAAGATATCATGTCTGCAGCTTACTCTGAAGTGGTTAGACAATTATAATATGCCAAATATATAGAGAGGGAAGATGATGAAGCAAATGTCATAAAATGTTACCATTTGGAGAATTCGAAGACGGATATAGAATTTTTTCATACTATTCTTGTACTCTTCTGAAAGTCTGAAATTATTAAAGAGAAAAGTAAAGAGGGCCGCCTGGGTGGCTCAAGTCATGATCTTGCGGTTTGTGGGTTCAAGCCCCACTTTGGGCTCTGTGCTGACAGACTGGAGCCTGGAGCCTGCTTCAGATTCTATGTCCCTCTCTCTCTCTCTGCACCTCCCCCAAATAAGAAGTAAAGAAAACAAAATATCTATCAATGAGACAGCTGTGATGTGAGCAAGACAGTGTCTCCGGCCCCCATTTGGGGTCCCCAGAGGCCACTGGTGGTCTGTTCTGAACTGAACAAAGAACCACAGGCAGAGGAAGGCATCTGCGACTCCGCGGAGCCCATCTCTCGCCTCAGCTTTGCTACTTAGCTGGGTGGCCCTGGGCAAGTCATTTACCCACAATGAGCCTCGGCATCGCATCCACATGATGGGCATAATTTGTCTAGTTTGTGAAGATTGCAGAAACTGTGCATCAGAGGCCAAATACTCGCAGGACTGGAGCTCAGGAAAGGACGGTGGGTGTGACAGAAAGAAGCTTCTCTGGAAAAGGGACCTCCCTCTCAACCTCAGTGAAACGGAGGGCACAGAAGACGAGAACAGCATGAATCACGGACTACCGCTCCTCCCCTAGCTTCTCTTCATCACCTAAGTTGCCTCGTTTCCTCGTTAAGTGAGCCTCGGGCAACAAAGCTCAAGGAGGTTCTGTCCGGTCTCTTCATTCTAATACTTTATAATTACATATGACATGAGCAGCCTCAGCTCCGTTCCCCTTTATCACTGAATTTAATCTTCACTAATATCTTCGTATCTGCTTATCGATTAAACGCTCCTCCCAAAGGACTGGGCATCTTAAGGGAGTGCATTATTATCTCCAGCTTCTTGACAAAGAATTAGAAATGCTTCTGGTGTGTATTCCAGAGAAAGGTGCACACAGGCCCACGAAGGGACACGCGGGGGGATGCGCACCGAGCGAGGTGGGCCACGCAGAGCGGGAAGCACTGTGGGTGCCCTTCAGCAGAGCACGGCACCGAGCATGGTGGACACACGTCACAGGCGCAGTTAGAAAAATGAACCGTATGGCCACGTATCTCAAAAGCAGAGCACTGAGTGCCAAGCCATACATGGAATGAGATACAGAACAGGACACCAGCAAGTCTGAAAGGAATTCCGTAGTATTCATGCAAACATGTTGGTGAAATGTTTCATGGGATGTGATAGTTCTAACCGGTCAAAGAAAAATACATCCCAAATCTGGGCAGAGAAAGAGGGAGGGACACATGGAGAAACAGATGGAATAAAAGGGTAGATGACGGGGGTGCCTGGGTGGCTCAGTCAGTTAAGCATACAACTCGGTCATGATCTTAAGGTTTGCAAGTTCGAGCCCAGCATCAGGCTCTCTGCTGTCAGCGAAGAGCCCGCTTCAGATCCTCTGTCTCCCTCTCTCCCTGCCCTTCCTCTGCCTGCGCTCTCATGCTTTCTCTCTCAAAAAACAATGGGGCTCCCGGGTGGCTCAGTCGGTTAAGCGTCTGACTTGGGCTCAGGTCATGATCTTGCAGTTTGTGGGTTTGAGCCTCATGTCAGGCTCTGTGCTGACAGCTCAGAGCCTGGAGCCTGTCTTCGGATTCTGTGTCTCCCTCTCTCTCTCTGACCCTCCCCTGCTCACGCTGTCTCTCTCTCAAAAATAAATAAAAACATTAAAAATCAAATTTAAAATAAATAAATAAACAAAAGCATTAAAAGAAAAAAAAGGACAGACCGATGGAAGGTGGCTAGATGGGGGATTCAAAGGAGGAAGGCCACGGGGGACGCGCACACACACACACACACACACACACACACACAGCACCGCTCGCAGTCACAGCAGCGCCCGCCGGAAGGTCTCACCTGAGGCCCCGGGCCGGGGGCCGGGCCGGCCCCCCTGGTGCACACTCTGCTGCAGCAGGTGGAGGCACTCCCCGAGGCAGCTGAGGGTCGCAGCGGAGGTAGCTTTCAGGAGCAGC
This sequence comes from Mungos mungo, assembly GCA_004023785.1. Lineage (NCBI taxonomy): Eukaryota > Metazoa > Chordata > Mammalia > Carnivora > Herpestidae > Mungos > Mungos mungo. The sequence continues at coordinate 204,978 of PISW01002914.1, read as the reverse complement.
AGGTCCTGGTCCAGGGCCGTGAGGGGGCCAGACCCCGGCAGAGACTCGATGGCGTGCACGAGATCCTTCTGCTGCCCTTCCACCTGGTTCATCATCTACAAGATGGGAAGAGACGGCACGGAGGTGAGAGGGAACGGTCCGCCTCTAGACAGGCTGGGGGGCAGCTCTTCAACCAGAGGACTGCACCACCGAGGGAGGTGGGGAGAGAGAAACGGTCGCCCCCAGACAGCAAGCAACCTGAGCGCCAGCTCGGAGGGTGTTCAGGACACAGCAGTCCTCTGACCTGACGATGCGGGCCTGGTGGCAGGCTAACAGGGCCATGAGGGCCCGCTGCATGTATCATTAGCCAGAGTCTAATCGCGTCTTTGACCTGACGAATCAAGGAGAAAGGAGGTGGAGAACTAGAAACTGGACTGGTCAGCTTTGAGGTTCACGGCCCTCAGGTTCCACAACGTTCTCAACAAGATGAGGAGGATCAAGTACACATCTAGCAAACACCCCGTCAGTCTAAGAAGTGGGGGAGGCAGAGCAACCACCCAGGGTCCCGGGGCTGCTCGACCTCAGAGGCTACCACCAACTGCTGGCCTCTAGACTCTGGTCCAGTGTTCTTTCATGCCCCCTCCCCCAACAACAGCCATCCTTAATTTGAAGCCATAACTCCCTTTGTCACTGTCTTCCCTGGAGGAGCCTTGCTTGATAAAGCACCTGATGTCATCAGGTGGGGAGAAGCAATAGTTCTGTTAAGGACCACCGGACTCGGACATGAAACTCATTCTGTGCTAAGCCTTATTTTTCTAGTTTTTTAAAAAATAGATACCTGCTAGTTTCTATCATTCTGGGTAGTCACCTGCTTTCAAAAAAACAAAAACCAAACCAAACCCAAAAAACCTCATCCATTGCAATCCTAGTTGCCAAAGTAGGTGTTATTACGTGAAAAGATGTTTTCTCTTCCTAAATCCCTGTTTCGCCTCTTGTACAGACATGGCTCGGAGCTGTCACTCCACATACATGCCAATCCTTGGGCCATGCAAATCATTTTTCTGCAGATTACAGAGGTTTTACCTGGCCGTTCGGGATCCTATTAAAAAGTGCCTGGGGCACAACAGGTGTTCAATAAGTATTTTTTTTCTGCTCTCATGTCTTTGCTTAACAGCCTCCTCCCTCAGCAAAGCTGCTGAACCACATTATTATTCTTCTTTTGAGAAAGAGAGAGAGGGTGCAAGTGAGTGGGGGGCAGAGAGAAAGAGAGGAAGGGAGGGAAGGAGAGAGAGAGAGAGAAAGAGAGAGAAGCAGGCTCACCTGAAGCAGGCCTTGAGCTCACCTGATATGGGACTTGAACTCACAAACCTGTGAGATCATGACCTGAGCAGAAGTCAGATGTTTAACGACTGAACCACCCAGGTGCCCTTGAACCACATTCTTTAAAACTGTATCTCCAGGGGCAGCTGGCTGGCTAAGTCCGTGGAGTATATGATTCTTGATCTCAGGGTTGTGAGTTTGAGCCCCACATTGGGTGTACAGAGATTACTTAAAAATAAAATATTAAAAAAAAAAACCGTATCTCCAGCCTAACCCTTGGCACCCCCTATCCTCCTCACTGTTTCTCCATAGCACTTCCCACCTTCCAACCTGACTTCTACTTTACTTATTTATTGCGCTCATGTGTGCTAGTATGAAAGCAAGGCCCACCATATCTGTGCTGGTCAAGGATATATTTCAAGTACAGCAAAATATCTGTGGGATGAATAAATGAATCCCTAGTCTCTCACCTCCTGGAGGTGCAAAAGAACTGATTTTTGACACAAAGTCTACAAATATCATTATATGCTATTAACATAACATGGCTGAAGATTTAATAAAGAATAAATACCTCCATTGTCAGTTTAGGTCCACCAAGAAATACTACCAACTGGTTAAATTTAACTTTGTACTAGATAAAATGTTTATGTATTCTCTGACAGTTCTAAATATAGCACTAACAGCAGATTTTGAGCTATTTGTCGTGTCAACATTTCTGCAAATTCCTACCATAAAATCTGGTCTTGGAAAAATGATGTGTTGAAAGGGAAGAAAATGTAAGGAAGAAACATGATAAATTATGTTCTTGACTATTATGGATGATACCATAAGGCTCAAGAGAAAAGGTTGAGTAAAACCAAGCCATTAATGCTATGGGATGCATTTGTTTGTAATCAATAAAAGAAATGTATTCCAATTGTACAGTATAGAATAAAGTGTTAGGTAAATCTCAGGTAATAAAAACAAAACTGACCTCTAGAATCTTCTACTCGATTTCAATAGAGACACATGCCCAGAAATGGAATCTGCTCTCTGAAAAATATTCACCAGAGAGAGTCTCTCATGAATGCCAGAGGCAGGACGGCCTGCCAGAGGGGCCCCTGAACCATCAGTGGGGCACATTTGACACTTAGAAGGATTTCAGAACTACCAGCGCTTGGGGTGGGGTGTGGGGAGGGATGCTAAACGCCCCACAGATCAGGGCAGACCTGTTTTGCTCAAAATGCCAATAACTGCCCCATTGAGTCACCCTCTGCTAGAGATTTATCAATAACCAGGAACTTGACGGATTCCAACATTTTGGGGGGTAAACTAAGCCTAGCACAGCATCTGACACACATGAGACACTTCCTGAAGATTCGTCTTCACCCCCCTTTCCCTGTGATGCAGAACTACTGTTTTTAATGACACAGCTGATGTCGTCTTCACTTGACATTGGTTTCATCAGGCTCCAAAGGAAATTGAATGAAGCCGCAAAGGAAGGCGGGATTTCCAGCCTTGTGACATGACTGCACATCACACTTATTATGGCTCCAACATTTCTGAGCAGGGGAGGCGCTGATGAAGAATCGTCGTCGGACTTGGGAAGAACAAACGCTCGCTTTTTCCACAGCTAATTTTAATTAGGGGCACCTAAGAGAAGACGGCTGTGGCCCTGAAAGCTGCACGTGACAATACCAACAGCAAATTCTTTAAAGCACTCCCTCTCTCCTTCAAGGTTCCTACAGCTCACTGACAGAGGAGCAAAGCCCAAGCGTCAACGAGCAGGTCCAGCTCCCGCGACGACCCTTTGAACGATTGACCTTAACTACCTAAGTCTCACACCAGAGCCCTTAGCACTTTTCCTGAAGCACATCAACATTAATTCTTTGTGGTCTTTAAAAACAAAACCAAAATGCACAAGCCGCATTTCTTTCTGGCATTCCAGAATCAGGAGCATCACCCTCTTATAACACAGGTTTACATGTGGCCCCGTAAGAAATTTCAGAGACCCACACCTGAAAATGTCAGCTCTGAGGTTGTAAAATCAACCATATGTAGGTCACATTGAACTTCACAGATAAGCAAACTTCCCCGGGGAGGGGGATGTGGGGGGAAAGCTATGGCCCATTTTTCATAGCACAAATAATGGTATATGCATGACAAAATCAAATCATAGGAGTTAATGCTAATAAAACCAGTGGCTGCAGATTTTATTGCTTTATTTCAATAAAGCTGTGTAAAAGGAGATTTCAAAAAGGAGCCAGCAAGCCTAGCAAAGGAAGAGCCGGGGACCCTCAAGGAGGAGGAATTTATGCGTATCCTAGAACCCCTGAACTTTTCCCCAGCTGCCAGCCTGCAGCCTGGACCTCACTCCCTTCTCACCCTGAGGCCTGAATCACTGGCATTCTTCGCTGGGAGAGGAGCCAGGGAGACCCGCTGCCACCAAGGTTCAATCCCTCATTTGCATATTAACCCAGTTTCAATCCCTGTTTTGTACAGAGGATCAAAAAGAGAGCTGCACTCACCCTTCTGCCTTAATCCACCCTGCCTCGGTCTCCCTTGAAACAAGAGTCAGGTTTCTACCTGAACTGTGCCTCCCGAATTGCAATTCGAATTACCTTAATAAATGCCCTTGACTTCAATTTTTAATGAATTCTTTCTTAGTCAACACCTGAAACCACGATAAAGAGACTAACACCTAAGACATCCAGCTCAACTAGCTTAGGATCTGACCAAAGAGACCTGAAGGGGACAGAGGGGGGCAGGGTCTTCAAGTGCCTTGATTGCTTCAGACTCTTCAGAGCTGCAAACCCTGGGGCAGGTTTGAGAGAGAGAGAGAGAGATGCCTGACAGGCCAGATATCAATGAAGGCCAGCTCAGCCACTAATCCATTAATAATCGAAGGATCAGCATCGGGCACCTCCCAAACGCGGGCTCCCCATCCTCAAGTTCCCAGGGCCTGCTGCTGTGGCTCACAGATGCCCCGCCCTTCAGTAACTCCATCTGTCAGGCTTGGAAGTAGACCAGACAATTTGATGTCGACTTCAGGGTGGCCTTGGTTTAGCATTTATCCTTCACCTGGTGGAATTCAGAAGCCATTTTTAAGTCTCCCCTCTGGGTCAGGGATCAGTTCTTGATGGACTTAGACACTTCTTCACTTGGCTCACGTCCTCAGCTAAGGTTCATAGCCATGCTCCAAGGATCTTTAGAACACACACACACACACACACACTCACACACACACACACACACACGCACGCGCGCTCGCGCATCTTACTGCCTCCATTAACAACATATGTTTACTATTCCACTGCCCTCATTAGCATTACTTTAATATTCCAAGAGACTCGCATCCCAAAAATGGTTTGACAGCTCATTACAGAAGCTTCCTGAAACGTCCATCAATTCTGTAAAGAAACCATCAACAGTTTGTACCCTAAAATCCTTTGAATGCTTTGCCTCAAAATCATTGCCTAGTTTTTCCCACCAATCCTGAACTGTTGTACCTTGATCTGTACTTAACCAGAATCAAGCTCCTGTATTGTAAATCAGACTTCAAATTCTCAAATTCTGACTTTGCCCTCCCCGCTCAGAGACACGGACAATGCCCTGGGGATGCAGTGCTGTCCCTTACAGTGGTAACTAACGAAGGTCATTTTGCCTTGTCAACAGATTGTGTCGTTGATACCTGGCATTTCAATCTCCAAAGACTTCTTCCAAATCCCGGTGTGCTGAGCACAGCAATCTGGGCCCCACACCTGAACAATCCCTTCTCCTTGCTGACTTTCCATCCCGACACCCAACCTTCCTTCTTATTCCCTGTGCTATGTGTCTTGTTTCCTCTTGGCACAGCGTCTACCCGGAATGATAAACTACCAAGAGTCTCCTTTAGACAGAACTCTGGTCCCCCTGGGGCACCTCTCTCTATATACATCCAAACACAGTCCTAAACACCTTGCAGACCCCCAACATCTCTCAAGGCTTATTCTGTGAGCAAAGAAAGAAAACCCCATCTAGTGGACAGATGGTACCAAATCCACGTCTCCCAGTAGGGTTCAGAGAGCTGACAGTGGTAACAAGGGACAGAGATAAATGGGAGGAAATGGGGTCCCTCTCCAATGGCAGGAAGCTGCTGGCTACACAGATGAGGTTACAAAGAAGAAAGTTAAGAAAACACAGGCTGAGAAGGAAGAAACCAGTGTAAGGAACATAATGTTCTAGAATATAAACCAAAGGAGAGAGAAGAAAATATCTCCAAATTGGCCATTAGGTCTTTGATGGCCTTACCGCGAGGGGCCAGCAAATGCCTGTAAAAGGCCACGTAGTAAATAGTTAAGGATTTCTGGAACCACTGGGTGTCTGTGGCAAAACACCGACTCTACCACTGTGGCCTGAAAGCCGTCAGAACAGGTGCACGCAGATGAGCGTGGCGGCCGGTTCCAATCAAACTAATATCTGACCATCTCGGTTCGGGCAGCAGGTGTTTTTCTCATTCAGGTTGTGACCTTACTGGTTCCTGGCAGGACAACGACGTTCTCTTGTATCCTGGACATCCTGCCCATCGTGTTAGGAGACTAAGTCTGATCTGAATGTAGGCTATCAAGTTTATATTTAGCGCACAGGCCCTCGTCTACTTTTACGGCCTGTGAGTTCAATAACGATCTAATTCCAGAACCTCTGTGGTGCTGTTTTGTTCGGCTTGGTTTCTCTCTTGCCTCAAGGGCCTCCACTGGTCCCCGCTGGTGTGGAGAGGACAGAAGGAGGATCCCCAGACCTGGTGCCTCCAGGGGGGAGAGAGCATCTTCAGCTTTCTCAACGAGTGCTTATTCTGGAAGGATCTCCCCTTGCCCTTGGCTCTGGGTGGTAGAGTGAAGAATCGGGCCTGGAGTCATTGCTATGCCTTGGGACATGCAAGTCTGCCTTCTTTGCAAAGGTATGAAAGTACAGACATCCTATTTCCACTTCCAAGTTGAAGACCATTTCAGAAGCAGATCTAAATGGACCAAATGGAAGCACTATCCATTCATCTTTCTGGTAAGAGAGGCTACTGGCTACTCTTCCGTTTAGAAAATTGATAGGAGAGAAGCATTCATCATTTCTAGGTTTTTACCTACTTGGGCTTCATGACCATCACTACATGACTTAAGCCATGGCTCCAGATTTCTCCATCCACCCCATCCCTGAGAGGCAGGACAGGCTAATGGCATTCTTGAATTCAACATTTTGACACTTGGCCTTTATCATATGAGACGAGGGGGATAGAAACCAAAGACAGGCGGGGCGCCTGGGTGGCTCAGTTGGTTAAGCAGCCGGTTTCGGCTCAGGTCATTATCTCACAGTTCGTCGGTTTGAGCCCCATGTCGGGCTCTGTGCTGACAGCTCAGAGCCTGGAGCCTGCTTCTGATTCTGTGTCTCCCTCTCTCTCTGACCTTCCCCTGCTCACACACTCTCTCTCTGTCTCTCAAAAATAAATTAAAAAAAAAAAACCCCAAAGACATGAGTAGTTGAAAGATGGGGGCGCCTGGGTGGCTCAGTCCATTGAGCACCGGGCTCTTGATCTTGGCTCAGGTCATGATCTCACAGTTCATGAGATCAAGCCCCACATCAGGCTCTGGGCTGACAGTGTGGAGCCTGCTTGGGATTTTCTCTCTCCCTCTCTCTCTCTCTGCCCCTCCCCTGTTCATGCTCTCTCTCTCTCAAAATAAATAAACATGAAAAACATTTAAAAAAAAATAAAAGAGTGGTTCAAAGACCAATCCAGAGATGAAGGAGATCCAAAGTCTGTTCTGGTCCCTCAAAAACTTCAGTAAGTATGTGATTACTATCAAGAAGTTTCAGTACAATTTATAAATGAGCCCATGGTGGGCAAGACCAGAAGGCAGAGGCAAAATTCTGAAATGTGCACATATACATTCAAACACTCTCTGAAGATGTGGGATGAGTCTGCTCTTTTTTTTTTTTAATTTCTTTTAATGTTTTTTATTTTTGAGAGACAGCGCAAGTAGGGAAGGGTCAGAAAGAGGGAAACACAGAATCGGAAGCAGGCTCCAGGCTCTGAGCTGTCAGCACAGAGCCCAACATGGGGCTCAAACCCACAAACCGTGAGATCATGACCTGAGCTGAAGCCGGACGCTTAACCGACTGAGCCACCCAGGCGTCCCTGCTCTATTTCTTAAAAACAGATTTCTTTCTGTCCTATCTTCCACCTTTGTCTTTTCTACAATCATTTCCTCACCAGTCCCAATAATAACCCCACACTGCACACATATGAAATGCAGAGTTTATCTTTACAAACTCCTAGAAAGCAAACCCTTACTGAGATGTTCAAGAAATAAGAGATAACAGGGGCGCCTGGGTGGCTCAGTCGGCTAATCGTCCAGCTTCGGCTCAGGTCATGATCTCACGATTCGTGGGTTTGAGCCCCCATCGGGCTCTGTGCTGACAGCTAGCTCAGAGCCTGGAGCCTGCTTCGGATTCTGTGTCTCCCTCTCTCTCTGACCCTCCCCTGCTCATGCTGTCTCTCTCTGCCTCTCAAAAAAAAAAAAAAAAAAAAAAAATATATATATATATATATATATATATAAAAGAAAGAAATAAGAGATAACAGCATTCACAGCCAAAAGACACCTAGGGTTCGATCAGTCTGTCACTTTCATTTCTCCAACAGGAAACTGGAGAAAAACTCCAGAGCTGCCAGGTGTCCTGGTTGAGGTCACCTGTCATGGCTGTCCCCACATTCCACCACCCTCTACCCTAGAGGACACGATCCTGTGTACTTCCTACTCTTTCTTTCTCATATTCTGGAAGCAAAATACTATTTGCTGCCTCAGAAAACTAAGATCAATATTTTTCCACAGTTTCTTCCCTACCCCACCCTTTCTCACAGCCTAGAAACGACTTGGTTTTTTGGTTTTGGGGGGTTTGGGGGTCTTTGTTTGTTTGTTTTTTTGGTTTTTGTTTTGTTTTGTTCTTTGTTTTTCCTCACAGCAAAACGCTGGTTCACTCCATCAGCCATGATCCCAACAAAAACAGTGAAAACAGTTACAAAGAGGAAGTAAAAGTTACCTGTAATCCCACTTCCTAGAAATAAACAAAAGCACTGTTAACATTCTGGTATTATTCTGACTCTTCTATGCCTGCACACGCAAATTATTTTATTTTGAAAGGATCACCCCTTATAAACAGTTTTGTAACTTTCTATACTTAGAACACATCATCTGTGATGCCTAGGATTGACTTAAAAGTAATCCAAAATTTTGGGGGGGGCAGGGAGAGTGGGAGGAGTAAGAATAGAACAATATTGGCTTTGGGGGTGCTGACGCTGTTGATGGGGACCTGGAGGTTCAATATTATCTTCTTTAATGTTTTATGTTTGAGATTTCTCCTATTGTTATAGTTTTTTTAAATAGGGGGAAAATACATTGTTATGGTTAAATTGTGTCTTCCCCCAAACTCATACGTTGATGTCTTAACCTCAGTACCTCTAATGTGACCTTCTACAGAGACTGGCTCTTTCTAGGGAAATTAAGTTAAATCAGGACATCAGAGGGGACTGTGATCCAACATGACTGCTGTCCTTACATAAAGGGGAAATCTGGACCCCGACATACACAGGGAGCAGATGATGTCCGTCGATAAACCAAGGAGACAGACCTGGACTGATCCTTCCCTCCTAGACCTCAGCAGACACCCAGCCTGCCAAGTGCCTTGATTTTGGACTTCTGGCTTCCAGAACTGCGAGGCAAGAAATTTCTGTTGTTGAAGCACCCTGACACGGAAGCCCTGGAAGACTAACCCACGCACCGCAGACCCCTCTCCGCATCCGTAAGGGCAGACCTCACCCCAGCGCTGCGGTGTGTAAGCCATTTTTACCTTAATTCCTGGCAAAGCAGATGCTGGCTTTAGAGCCAGAGCGCCTTCAGGGCAAACCCACCATCACTTGTCCTCAGGTAAAACTGAGGTGGAGACAGCATTTCCAGGATTAGGTAACAGAAGTTACTGACTCACACATTAAAAGCTAGTATGGTTTGGCTCAGTCGGTTGAGCATCTGACTTTGGCTCAGATCACAATCTCATAGTTTGTGAGATCGAGCCCCGTGTCAGGCTCTGTGCCAACAGCTCAGAACCTGGAGCTGGCTTTGGATTCTGCGTCTCCCTCTTTCTCTCTCTGCCCCCTCCCTCACTCACTCATGCTCTGTCTCCCTTTCAAAAATAAATAAACTTTAAAACATTTTCTTGAAAGCTAATACTTTTTAATTCTGCATGTCAATACTAATGTCAACATGTCAGTGACGAGGGTGCATGATACCAAAGGAATTCTCCCGTATCTTCTCAGAGAGAACGCTAGAAGCCAACAGCAGGATCTGGGGTAGAAGGTGAGGGATCAGTAAATAACCAGTCTTACTCATTACTCAGTCGTCTGCACTCTCTGCCTCCCACAAAGAAACGGGCTGGGCCGGGGTACTGAGCACCAACGGAGGAGCAGCACTCTCTGGAGAGGAGGCTGGGTCCCAGCACCACACCCTTCAACCTGGGCTGGTGCAGAAGCTCCGCCCACAGCCGGCTCCCCACTGCTCCACGCCGTTTTCACTGACAACATCCTTCCTCCTTCCTTCCCCTCATGCAGAAGTAATACTTATCATGGAAGAAATGAATAATCCAAAGAAACAATTCCATAAGACAACCCAAACTAGAGGAAACATACGTTAAATTTTCACAACATACATTAAAATATTTACAACATATTTATGCATGTACCTCTTATGAAAGAGGTTGTGCATCATCATGCCACCTGTAACTTTTTTTATTCCACGTACCACGTCAGTAAATTTTGACACTACTGTGTAAAAGACTGCAGACAAGGTGCGCCTGGGTGGCTCAGTCGGTTAAGCATCTGACTTGAGCTCAGGTCATGATCTCACAGTTCGGGAGTTCAAGCCCCACATCCGATGAGTCCCACTTCTCTCTCTTCCTCTCTTTCTCTTTCTTTGCCCTTTGGTTCACTTGTGCCCTCTCTCTCTCCTGAAAAAAAAGGCTGCAGATCATTCTATCACACAGATGTGCCACAATTTATTTCCGTTCCCTACTGCTGCTGGAAGTCACAAAGAGGTCTTTTCTTCTCTGTGACAAATTACAATTCAACAAACTTCTCTCTAGCTAAATCCCAGCATAAATTTATAATGATTTTCTTAAAATAAACTCCTAGGAGAGGAATTGCTGGCTTTAAGGGCACTTAGCATTAATTTTAAATTTTTGATAAATACTGCCCACTCATCCTTGGAAAAATTATCAGTTTGTGTTCCCGCGGCAGTGAGAGCGGTCCTCCATCTTCTCTACAATCTTCTTCTCTCAGCCCGTTTCACTGGCCACCCTCCCCCACGCCACCACCCTCCCCCACGCCACCACCCTCACACACACACACACACACACACACACGCACACACACGCACACACACAGAGCCTATGGTTTTAATGCGTTGCACATGTCCCTCCATAACGTGAAGTCAAGAAAGATCAAGAAGTTTCCATATTCAGTAATAAGCAGTAAATAAGCCCCTGGGCCGGTACACAGTATGGCTAATACAGACAACAGTACGGCACTGTGATCATCAAACTTGCTAACGGGCTAGGACTTGACTGCTCCAACCAACTAAAAAGAAAGGATAATTATGTAATGTGACAAAGGCGCTAAATTTCATCACAAGGGCGATCCTCTTATGATGCAGAAATGTATGAAATCAACATGTTATACACCTTTCATTGACACAATGCTATATGTCAAATATAGTCTGTAAAAAAGAAGTGTCCCTACCCGGTAAAGAAATTCAAGCAAGTAAGATGAAAGGGCGTCCGGAGAGTGTCTCTGTCCTCAGGTTGGAAGTGGCGATGTTGGTGGCGGGGACCACCCACTGAAGAGAGAGCTCAAGTCCCAAGGAAAGGGGGAGGAAGGGCTACTGGGAGAATCGCATGGATCTGGAAAGTTCTCGAACACCCTGGAGTTCTCTTCTAACAGGGCCCAGGGATAATGCAACAGCAGGAACCTGTTCCGGAGGTCCCCAAACCCTCACAGTGCCTGGGGGAGCAGATTCACCTGAATCCTGTCCCTCCCCAGAACCCGCCGGACAAGGGAAGGGCATTTGTGTGCCTTCTCCAAGCCTGCCCAAGGCCCTGCGTCTGAACCTGAATCCAACACGGAAGCTTAAGAGCAGAGCAGAACGCAGCCCTTTGCTGTCCCCACATTTCTGGTTCTCTTCTCATGCTCTTCCTTTACCTCGGGTGTAAAAGCCACAGCAATGACAGCCATCACATGCATGCCAGAAGCTGGGGCGTTTCGCATCTGGGTAAGGGGAGCCCCACTGAGCACAAAAATGCTCTCACATTCATAATCTCCTATCCTCCGAGCCCCGCCCTGGCCACAGGGAAGGGACGGTTATGGTGACCCTCCTTTTACACAACCCTGGGGCCCAAATCATAATCCACAGATGTGGAGATGTCACAACCAAGTCCAGTGTCCTGGATCCAAACTTCTCTGCCCTGTGCCTGATTCCCAGGGGGCACGAGAACACCACCAGGCCCTATGCACACGTGTGTGCAAACACACGCCCAGATCAATGCCCACCTGGCACAAACTTCTACTTAAAAGGAAGTAGATGCTGGGAGCAAGCTGGCCAAGCCACAGCCCAATGCACCTTGAATCGAATGAGAACAGGTTAGATCACAAACTCTGGGTAGAATTCCCAGAAAAAAAGAGTGATTCGTAAGCAACAACTAAATATTTGTAAGTATTTGTCCTGCAAGAGGTGTGGAAGCTTCAGTAAGTGTTTAAGTCCCTCTCGGCCATTTTCTAATCAGAAACTATTTAGCATACGTCACGTAAAACAACGGAAACTGGAAGGCTGTCTTTCCGATCCATGTCCAAGGTCTCCGGCGGATCAGACACTTCTCAACAAACGCGAGCTGGCGCTCTCAGTTTTTATCTTCTGGAGAACGCATCCCCACCACCCAAACTTTAGCAAGTATGAAATTAAACCACTTCCTTGCCCCTGCTTTCCCTCTGCTCACTCATATCCCACACCCATGCTCAGCCCTTCTCAAAGAACTTCTACATTTCAGGATATTTCATCTCTACTTTGAGAAATTCTTTTATTTTGCAGAGAGAGAAGCTTGTTTTTAAGAATTCCTGAAGGAACCTTGCCAACAGACATCTACGTTCTACCCGCCGTGTGGCGGCACGTACGGCTGTCATGTCGGGCCTCAGTTCTACCTACTAAACGCCTGCTACTCCCCTTCAAAACTTAATTACTGGTTTTAGTTCAAATATCAACCCAAAGTAGCAGACAAGAATATAACAGCTCTGTTCTCTTTTCCAGCTAAAATTAATTTCACTAGTGCCAATTATTTTCGAGAAAGAAATGCATCTCCAAAGGGCACTTGAAAAGGGGGAAAAAATTGGACAAGAACTTTGTGCCTCCAGGCAGATCCTTTATAGCATTTAAGGCTTGGCAAATGAAACTCGGGAGAGACAAATGCATTTATCAGGAATCTGCTTCATTAATCTGACAAGGAAAATTATGTTAAGGGATAAGCCACCAGTAATTAATATTTATTGTATCTCCACCGAGTAAATGACACTGCAGTCACCATTACACAGAAGAAATAACACAGTTCCTGCACACAAACTGCTTACAACGGGATCCTCAAGGTGCTCAAGTAAGAGCTAGAATAACGCTATAGAACACACCGCACTTGACAAAAGAGCCAGCCACACTCTGCAGATGTCTTCATTGGAAACTGCTTTCCAAAACCAGAACGAACTGGCACAAGCCCATTCCTATTTGCTCCACTTCCTCAAGACTCTGGTGTACATTCTTAAGAAAGCCAAGTGTAAGATCGTGTAATGCATGGCCACTAGTCATCTCAATAAACACACAAAAAGAACTTATTAACTTATTATACTTAGTTCCATATATGACTAACTCCAAAACCCAGCCTGCTGACTAAATCAATCAATTCCACCGCCATGCTGTGACAAGGGCCCACAGGACCTTATTCATCAAAGAACTCTACTCACAGGAGATGCCCAACAAATGTTTGTTGGGTGGATGAATGGATAAAAAAGGGAGGAAAGAGAAGAGAAGGCAAGAGAAAGGAAGGGGGATTGAAGGGAGGAAGATGAGAGGGGAGTGGCAAAAGAGGGAGGACAGGGAGAAACAGAGAGAGAGAAAGGGAGGATGAGAGTTCCAAGAAGTGTGAACGAGCTGGCACGATCCTCCAGCCTATCCCAAGAAATTCTTCCCACTGCCCCAAGTCTGGTGTTACTACTTCCACTCAAAGAAGAAGAGATACTTTCCTCTTTATCTTGAGTCCTTGGAACGTCAGCCTTAATTTTGAGTCTCCTCCAGTACCCATCTCCCAGAGACAACAGGACATTGTAACTGCACGTTAGACATCTCTGGGCACACGACAGTCCCAAGCTCCTTAGAGCCTCTAAAATAATCTGTCTGGTATTGGGAGAAATAAGGCCCTACCTGGATGGGTTCCAGGTTCAACTTCCAAGGAGTCCATGGAATGCCTTTCTCCTGGTGGATTCTAACTCTTTCTTCAGACCACCTTATAGGGTGCTCTCACCAGGTAGCCTTCCACCATCTCCACAAAGGGTCACCATCCCCATCACCCACAGGACCCATCATGGCTGCAGTGAAGTCATGTGTTAGGTCATCCATTGGTTAAGCTCTGCCACCCTTACCAGGCTCTGAGCTCCATGAGGGCGAGGACCTTTGGTCTTTGGTTCACCCTTGTTTCCCTGGCACCGAGGATGAGGCCTGGCAAACTGCAGGCAGAAAATATTAGCTAAAAGAACGAGTATGGGGCGCCTGGGTGGCTCGGTTGGTTAAGCTTCCAACTCTTGATATCAGTTCAGGTCATGATCTTGCAGTTAAGAGATCAAGCCCCATGCTAGGCTCTGCACTATGTGTGGAATCTGCTTGGGATTCTCTCTCTCTCCGCCTCTCCTCAGCTTGTGCTTTCTCTCTTTTTCTCTCTTGAAATAAACAAACATTTAAAACAAGAATGAGTACAGGGAGCCTGGGTGGCTCAGTCGGTTAAGCATCCAGCTTCGGCTCACGTCATGATCTTACGTTTGTGGGTTCAAGCCCCACGTCAGGCTCTGTGTTTACAGCTAGCTCAGAGCCTGGAGCCTGTCTTCAGATTCTGTGTCTCCCCCTCTCTCTCTGCCCTCCCCTGTTCACGCTGTCTCTCTCTCTCTCTCTCAAAAATAAATAAAACATTTTTTAAATTTTTAAAAATAGAATGAGTAAATGAATATATAAAAAAGAGCACCTAGACATCTCATTGGGGATTGGCCGTCTTCCCCACTTCCTGGCATGAACGTAGAAGGTCTGAACGCCACTAAGAGATGCCCATATGAACACAGGCATCCAACTTACATCTAAATGCCAACCAGCGGGCATTAAAAACTGACAAGTAAAAGAAGTACATACAATACCAGTTCTGAACGGGATGATGTTCTTCTTGCCATATTGAGACAGAGAATTCTAGTAATCGGAGGACAGAAGACAAGGTTTCATACTTTCCTTGCACATTTTCTAGGGTCTAGTTGATCACCATCAAAGACAGTGTTTGGCAGCAAAGAATAGAAACTACATGGATACAGGAAGGAGGTGCACAGATTTTACTGGAAAGGGCTGTTCTCTGTCCTTCAGAGATATCACAGGCTCTTACCTCTATAGTCTCTGACTCTCCCACTCTACCCTCTCTCCTCCTGCTCATCTGCAAACTTCCCTGACTTGTCCGAGTCCTACAGAGCCACGGGGAGCTGAGTCTACTCAGTCACACAGCTCTGGCTTCCCTTCTTTCCCAATTCAGATCTGAGAGAAAGTGGATATGAGTGACTGGCCGTGGATCAGACACCCGCCCGGTCCAGCCAGCTGACACTGACCTCTGTCTTCACCACAGGGTTCCCTCTTCCCACGGGGTCTCCCCTCCACCATTCTCTCTGTGATATTTAACCCAATCTAGGATTCTGATATTTATGAGATAGAAAGATACACACTGTTTGCAAATATTTTAATGACTCACTTCACAAGAAAATGCACGTGTCCAATGGGACACCAGTCAATACTTACACCCGTAACAACTGGGCAAAATAACGATGCATTTCCCTAAACTTAAGCGGGCGTGACATGAATGCTGCAGTTACACAGCTTCCTGTCAGGGGGTTCTAGAAGTGTAGTAACTTCTTATAAATGCTTATCATAAACCCTCAGCTCCAATGAGCCCAGACCACCCCATTTCTTTCAGTGGTAGCACCACGTGCTAATGCTAATCCACCGGTTCAAAAGGAGTTTGAGAAGAGACGAGGGCTCACCCATAGTCCTCTCTCAGTTTATACTTTTCCTCATGATTCCCAAAGGCTGGAATTAGCGATTACGTATTTTCTTGTATTAGGTTCACGGATCTAATATACCTATTAACTTTATGGAGCTCCAAGTAAGTGCCAAGAAGCACTGGGTGTGGCTACATTAGCCAAATGCTCTCCCTCAGGAGCCCTCCGCGGTGTCCGCTATGCAGCTGTGATGAGAACAGTTCTGCTTTTCACAGAAATTCTTCTCTTTCCACGACCATCACCAAACCGGAGCCACAAAAAGGAAATGTCTGGCCCTGATAATAGTCTCTGGAGAAAGTACAGACCCCAAAACAGAATCAGTGTGTAATTCACACAAAAGGTGGCTCGTATGCCTGGTCCCTAATGTCTCAGGAACACACTACCCACACCCGGGCACCTCTACACCTGTTGACTTTCAGGTGCCATCCTGCCTGGAAATCCTCTCCTCTTCCTTCACAGTCAAAATCCGACCAGGCTTCCAATGTCTGCAGCAAGGCGGTGCTTCTCCACGGAGCCCACGTTTCCCCTCCCAGACGGTACCATCGCCGGGCCCCCCTCCTCTCCCAGGCCTCTCAGGGAGCCTGCGCGTTTCTTCAAGTTCCTGAGGTCGGGGGAGCAGCCCCTCGGTTCCCTTAGCGCCCCGCTAGCACGGAGATACTAAGTTTGCAATAACGCGCTAAATGCACCCTTCTTGCGTTGGGTCATTGCTCCCGGTCTTCAGGGTTGTTCTTTTTGTGAAAATGCTCTGCATTTCATTTGTTCTATCTGCGGCAGAGTTGCGGCGGCCCAATTTTGGCTAATCTGAACATTTACTGAAGGAGAATGCCTTTTCTCCTTCAATTCAGAAAATACTTAGACATGATTATCTCCCGTTAGACGTAGCCAGGTACTGTTAATTTGCCATCTTTAAGCTAACCTTTTAGAAAATGTGTAATATTAACACCTCTTCCAGAAACTTTCTCATGATTCCCCACTGCAAAATAAACACATGCCATGAGTCCTTCCGTAACTAAAATGTAAATACATATTTCACTCTTGGGATAAATTGGCTCTATTTGCATGTAAATTTAGTAGCAATAAAAGGGAACGCTCAGCACGAAGAATTGTTCACTGGTCCCTCAGAAGATTCTAACTATATATGCTATGGTCCAACACACCCCAAAGCATTGCAAACTAAAACATAGAATAATAGTATTTTAAAGATGCAACTCCTTAAGTAGACAGGAAAAGTTGAAAATATTACTTCAGCCTGAAGAACTCACTCGACTTTAATTGAGCTGCGTTTATCTTAGGAACCATTTCTTCAGCGTTCCCACTGGGCTGACAGTCTCTCCACACCTCTGAAATGAGGCTGCAGAACAATGACCGTGTTTACCCACTCAGCTGCTGCCCCCTGCTGACAAGAGTCTGGACACCTTGCCAGCCACTGCGCTCTCCAGGGAAAATGGCAGCTTCAGACACATACACCCCTGGCCTGGTGGGTCCCAAGTCCCATGGAGAATAAGGAAGGGCCAGCGGGGGCACCTGGGTGGCTCAGTCAGTTGAGCATCGACTCTTGATTCTGGCTCAGGCCACGATGCCAGGGTTGTGGGAGCGAGCCCTGTGTGGCGCTCTGTGCTGAGTGTGGAGCTTGCTTAGGATTCTCTCTCTCTCTCTCTCTCTCTCTCTCTTCCCCTCTGCCCCTCACCCTGCCAGCACACGCTTGCTCGCTCTCTCTAAAAATAAACAAAATAGAAAAAAAATGTTTTTAAAGTAAAAAAAAAGAAAAAGAAAAAGAAAAAGAAAGGCAACAGACATGATTCCTTAAAGGTTTTAGGAATTAACAGAGGACACAAAGCATTTATAGGTGACATCATCAAAAGGCGGTATAAAATTAAACTACAGAGTAAGGGCTGTCCAGACTGAAAGGATTCAAGAGGGCACCTGGGTGACTCACTCAGTAAAGTGTCCAACTTCAGCTCCGATCATGATTTCGTGGTTCATGGGTTCGAGTCCCACATTGGGCTCTGAGCTGACAGTGCAGAGCCTGCTTGGGATTCTCCCTCTCCCCTTGCTCTCTGTCCCTCCCCCACAGGCGGACGCACACATGCTCTTTCTCTCTCTCAAAATAAATATTTTAAACTTAAAAAAAATTAGAATAAAGTTAAATTAAAATTGTTTTTAATTAAAAAAAAAAAAGGGTTCTGGGAAGGTTGAGACTAATGAAGACAGAGGCCCCACACAGGTTAGTGATTCCCAACCCTAACATCACTAAGGAGCCTCCGCTCAGTCAGCAAGGACTTCTTGCCTTCAATAATTTATCCACAGAAGAAAACCAAAGTACCCAGCAAACATTCGTCTGGCCCAAGACAAAAGCAACCAAATACAGATAACTGCTTTACTTCAATCAGCTGTTTTTAAAGGGTGAAAACCCCCTAAGAAAGAAGGCTTTAGAATCTAATGAGGAGAACAAAGACAAGAGAAATGTAGATAAAAGTAAATTTCCTTGGGGCTCCTGGGTGGCTCAGTCAGTTAAGCGTCCAACTTTGGCTCAGGTCACGATCTCACAGTTTGTGAGTTCGAGCCCCGTGTTAGCTGTGCTGACAGCTCAGAGCCTGGAACCTCCTTCGGATTCTGTGTCTCCCTCTCTGGCCCTATCCCACTCCTTCTCTGTCTCTCAAAATTAAATAAATGTTAAAAAAAAAAAAAAAAAACTTCAGTAAATAAAAATAAAAAGTAAAAGCAACCTTAGCTTGACAATAGCCAGCCCCCAGGATCCTGTAAGTCCTCCTTGAATGCATGGAAATCCCTTTAGAGACTTCCTTTATCTCCACCTCTGCCCCAACTTCAAAGCATATAACCAATTGCTCCTCCCAATCCCATGCAGCTCTTTCTGCCCAAGGGTCCGGTGCTATAACAAAGTCACCTTTTGCCCCGAAAACATCTAAAGAATTCTTTCCTGACCATTCGCTCAGCAGCTCCGCATCAGAATCCATGAGCCCTAAGATGCTTTCTTAACAAGCTTCTCAGGAGGTCTGCAAACACCCACCAAAGGTAGCCCATGACCAGGCAGGGGCCTGGGAAGAGGTTTCTGCTGAGGAAAGAGTCCTTGGTTTCATTAGAGTCTCAAGATTTGTGGCCAGCAATAAATTAATCAACAAACAAAATTAAGATCTGCAGGCCCAGGGATGCCAGGCTAGGAACTCCCGGCACAGATGACAGAGCGTGCAGGAGACGCCATGTTCTCCCATTCCCACCCTGAGTGGCAGCCATTCAAGTTTCAACCAAAGGAAAAATATCTACTCTTCCTCTTTAGGCTAAGTCCGCCATACTTTAATACCATATGTCACCTCCCATTAACAACCTAAAAACTTTTTTAATGTTTATTTTTGAGAGACAGAGCACAAGCAGTGGAGGGGCAGAGAGAGAAGGAGACACAGAATCCGAAGCAGGCTCCAGGCCTGTCAGCACAGAGCCCAATGCCAGGCTTGAACTCACGAACCCTGAGATCACAACCTGAAGCAAAGGCAGAAGCTTAACTGACTGAGCCGCACAGGTGCCCCACCCCTTTCCATTAACAATTTTATTATTGTAAAAAAGTTGTTTTTACATTTATTTATTTTTGAGAGACAGAGAGAGACAGAGGACAAGTCGGGGAGGGGCAGAGAGAGAATGAGACACTGAATCCAAAGGCTCCAGGTTCTGAGCTGTCAGCACAGAGCCAGACGTGGGACTCGAACCCACAAACCGGGAGATCATGACCTGAGCTGAAGTCAGATGCTTAACTGACTGAGCCACCCAGGCACCCCAATAATTTTTAAAGATAAAGAACAGGCAACTACAACAGGCCATAATCCTTAACCCTTTATCCCACGTGGTCAGTTCTCCTGCGGTCAGTCTATTTGCAAAGATGGTTTGAGAAGCAGGTGGGTTTTGTTGCCTGACACTCACTATGTTGTGATCCGTAGAGACAGATGAGCCAACGTCCCTGCAGGCGCTAAGCTGAGCCTGGCATCGTGGAAAAGTAACGCATCGAGAAAAAAGTGGAAAGGAGGGACGACTTCCTAGTGAATCAGCTTATTGGTGGAGGGAGCGCCTTCCCCACCCCAGCCCCAACCCTGAGGAGCAGCAGAGTTTGGGGTCTGAGTGTGCGGGCTCAGGACCACCACGTGTAACCTTGGACGTGTAGTCCAATATATCTGGGCCTCGGTGTCCCTATCTGTAAAATGGAACTCCTAATAGTTCTTACTGCGTGGGCATGTTGTGGGGAATGACTTCATCACCGAACCACCTGGAAATAGTCCCAACAGTAAGTGTCATGCAAGTGCTTGTGGCTGCTGTGGCTCCTGCTCCCGCCACTGCCACCAGAACTACCAGGCTGCAGGTGAGACGCGATCCGTGACGGAGTGTAGGAACCACGCAGTAACGGTTAACCCCGGCGAAAACGAACACCAGCGGGAAATCGAGCAGACGGGGAGTTCCATTCCTGTTCCTCTGGCCAGATATCCTAAAGCCTGTGTATTTCAGAAGCAGTATATTCAATATAAACCACATGACACTTCCCTCACAGAATCATGTGCCTTCTCTATTATAGAAAGCAAGTTGTTGATTTATCTATTATATTTCTTTAAGTAGGCTGCACGCCCAGCGTGGGGCTTCAACTCACAACCCCAAGATCAAGAGTCATGCATTCCACCCACTGAGCCAGGCAGGCGCCCCAGCTGCCGTACCTATTTAAAGATAACTTTCCAAATCAATTGCAGTTGAATCTCCTTATTCAGAGTAGTGAGGCTCCGTGAAAGCACTGAATTCAGGAACACCGAACTGCAAGGGACAGTCCTGTGCGCCCGTGCTGTCATTTTCCTCAAGGACGCGCCACTTGCATCATAGAGGTTTGTTTGCCAACGTCCTTGTAAAACAAGCTAGTGTCATTAGCTTTGAAAAACACTTTCTCATATAATCCTCTTCCTGTGTAACACTTAGCAGGAATAGTAAATTCTCATTATTTGCGGTAATTACATTCTATAAAGTCACCATGAACAGCAAATCAGCAAATGCCAAATCAGCGTGTGTGCATGTGCGTGTATGTAACAGCCCTCTAGCTGCTCTTAAGGGTTAACTTGCTTCAAAGCTAACACTCCTTCCTTGCTGACCTCAGGCCCTTGGTCCGTGACAGAGCTAATTTACACTCTTTGCGATCTGCAAACCACTGGCCTTGAACAGGGAAGAACCAGCATCTTCCCAGGCCCCAGTGGCCGGCAGGTCTGTTTGAAGCCGCCTCAGCTTTCTGACTGACTCATCCAGCAATTTAGCAAAATGTTTTTCTGGTTTAGGTCAAATGATTTTACTGACCTCCCTTTTATCTGTCGGCCTTCCCCTCCTCCACAGAAAGAGCAGAGCACTCCGCACACGGTGAAACAAGGCCCAGACCCCCATGCACAACCCCTGGGCTCCTTCAAGTCTGCACGGGATCAAGAAATGCTGCAGGCCACTGGGCTCCCTTTGCTGATTAAGCACCCTGACCCCCTTCAAAAATCCCCTGGGCCAGGCAGAAACCTTGAAGTGGGTTTTTGGACAAGAGTCTGCCTTCTCCCCAGGTTGCTGGCCTCTTTTTTCAAGTTTATTTATTTATTTTGAGAGAGAGAGCAGGGGAGGGGCAGAGAGAGAGAGAGAGACTCCCTCCACCATTAGTGTAGAGCCCAACACAGGGCTCGAACTTGAACCTTGAGATCAGGACCCGAGCCAAAATCAAGAGTCAGACGCTCAATGGACTGAGCCACCCAAGCGCCCCTGCTGGCCGTTTGAAAAAAGCTCAAATTCCCTTCCGATCAAAATGTGTCTCTTGAGCGATGATCTCTGAGGAGACACACAGCTGAACTTGGGCTTGGTGACATGCGTGCTCACGCATGCCGGCACGTGCATGAGTGTGTCCTAAAAACAACTCTTCCTGGTAGGTGCTATTTTCTTTATTTTATAGAAGAGCAAATGAGACTCCGAAGTGTTAGGTTACTTGCCTGGGGCCCACCACCGGGTGCCTGAGCTGCCTGCCAGACCCCAGCCCAGCCCAGACACCAAGCTTCCCGTACTCCTCCGAGCTGCCCCCCGACCAAGTCCTTCCTCTGCATGAAAGTAGAAACAAAAAGGCAGAACGATGCCTCCCCTCGTCTGACTTTCGGCCCGGAAGGTGTGTCTTGGGTAACGCGTCTGGGATGTTCTGCACATCTGCAAATAACCACAAACTGAAGCGTCAATTTTGGGCTTGCAAATAAACGTTAGCAAGTAGGAGAATCTGCAAATTCGGAATCTGTGAGGAAAGAGGGCAGACGGTATTTGTTAAATTCCTCACGAGTTCATCAGAGGCTGTCTCACCTGCAAATTTAACATGTTCCATGCGGAACAGCAGGTTGAAACGTGTGAGCCAGCCCGCACCAGCTGGGACGGATCTAACATTCCCCGGACTCTGGGTGGGATGCCTGAGAATCTCTGGCGGTCAGCCCTACAGCAATGCTGTCCGTTACACCTTTTTTTTTCTTTTAAATCAACTGTCATCTCATGAATCCGCAAATTTAGCTGTCTTTCCATCTTTTGTTTTTTAAGGAAGCTTCACACCCAGCGCAGAGCCCAAATCAGAGCTTGAACTCATGACCCTGAGATCAAGAGCTGAGCTAAGATCAAGAGTCAGACCCTTAAGCGACTGAGCCACCCAGATGCCCCCATCTCCTCAATGTAATCCTATGCTACAAATGATATCCAGAGGAAGGAAAAAAGAAAAAAAAAAAGGAATTTTTCCAGAGTAGCCTCACATACAAATCAGCAAATTTGCTTTTCCTTCCCTTCCCTCCCACCCCATGTGTCATTTTTTTGCTTCATTAACATTGAACTCACAGCCAAGGGCACTGGAACTCACACCTGAACAAAGCTCATCTAACAGGCGTTTCCTCGATCAGGAACATCCTAGCCTTCCTGCACTTAGACACACAAGACAGCATTTCAGCACTACACCTGGGGACCGTGTGAAACAGCAATCACCAGCAAGAAGTATAAGCATGCAAAAAATGTGGCACAAAACAGACTGTAAAAAGGGTGTTCATTTACTATGAGAGCTGAAACAAGGAGGCAGAATGTCGGCTTGTCCGACCTCGGATGGGAATGACTCACAATTGTTTTGCAGTTCTACATGCATCCATGAAGGGCCAGGGAAGGATCTCAAGTGCTGGTTCTAGAGGTACAGATAAGTTCTTAGCAATCGGGCAAAGGTGCAAACACGGAATCCATGAAAAACGAGGACCAACTATGTATTTTTATTTTTTAAAATGTTTATTTATTTTTGAGGGAGGGAGAGAAAGAAGGAGAGAGCATAAGAGCACAAGCAGGGGTGGGGCAAAGAGAGATGGAATCACAGACTCTGCAGCGGGCTCCAGGTTCTGAGCTGTCAGCACAGAGCCTGACATGGGGCTTAAACCCACGAACCATGACATCATGAGACCATGTCAGAAACTTAACTGTCTGAGCCACCCAGGTGCCCCCAACTGTGTGCGTGTGTGTATAAATTTTTTTAACATTCATTTATTATTGAGAGAGACAAAGCATATGTGGGGGAGGGGCAGAGAGAGGGGGGCACACAGAACGTAAAGCAGGCTCCAGGCTCTGAGCTGTCAGCACAGAGCCCAATGCGGGGCCCAAACTCACAAACCACGAGATCATGACCTGAGCTGAAGTCAGACGCTCAACCGACTGAGCCACCCTGGCGCACCCCCCCCCAACTATATGTTTTTAAATTAAAATATTTTTAAAGCCTAGAGCAATTAAACTAATACAAACTCAAAATCAAACCAAAAGCATATGATCTTACGTGTGTGCACAGTTACATGCAACCATTATGCTGTATTCCCTTTCCATGCAATTCATTTCATGCAGTTACCAAGAGAGAAAAGAGACAATTCATATTCACCATTATCTTTACAACAAAATAGGTAGCTTAACTTCACTTATTTTTTTAATGTTTATTTTTAGAGAGCTAGAAAGCATGTGTGCAGGGAGGGGGCAAAGAGAGAGGGAGAGAGAGAATCCCAACCAGACCCCATGCTGTCAGCACAGAGGCGGACACTGGGCTCCATCTCACAAACTGCGAGATCATGACCTGAGCTGGAGTCAAGAGTTAGATTTTAACTGACTGAGCCACCCGTGCCCTAATTTCACTCAATTATTTAAAAGTTCTGTGATGAATAGTGAATTGGGACAATCTCCATCAGTGTAGGTTCTGAAGTTCAGAGAAAAGGACTCAAAGGCCCCTAAAGCTGTAACGGTATTGATTTTGATGCAGAATAAAGCTTCTCAATATCTTCTTTTTTTTTCCCCCCAGTAAATCATTCTCCGGGCAGCCTTTATATAACAAATTTTACTGGATTTCACAGTTCAAATCATTTTAGTTGCTAAATAATGTTCACCTGTGGATTCCATTCTGGAAGTGGTGTCATTTTCTTTACAGTTTACAGAAGCCATTATTTTTAAGACTAAGGTTTCTGGGGGGAACACTGGGAGTACCTCTCGGGCCTTACTTAGCAGGTTTAACCCGGGCTCTCCTCTAAGGAAGGGGTAGAGCAGTGAGTTAGCGAGCCCCGAGAACCCCCGCTCACAACAGCCGATGTCCTCATCGAGGAAGACAGACCATATAAACAAGCAAATGTCCAATGTCAGATGTGACGAGTATTATGGAGAAAAATTAGGCAGGGAAAGAGCAAAAACTGGGGGGTAGAGGGCCACCGGGGTGCAATTTTAAATAGATGGGTAATCTAGGGAGGCCTCCCTAGGACAATCTTACAGTAAACACCTCAAGGAAGTAAGAGGCCGCCATGCCCAGAGCTAACAGAAGGAGGTCCTAGGAAGAAAAGAATGGCAGGGATGCAAAGGCCCTGAGGCAGAAGCAAGCCTAGTATGGCCAACAAACATCGAAGGTCAAGGCCACTGGAGGTGGAGAAGGAGGAGAGATGGACCAGTGTCAGTGAGGCAAGGAGGGGGCTGCGCGTGAAAAGCCGTCTGCACGGTAAAGCCCAGGCTTCCCTCTAGGTGAGGAGAGGAACCTTCAAGGGCTTGCTTCAGGTGAGGGTGACGTATTGTCCTTTAAAATGTCATATTCAGAAAACTCTAAAGAATAGAAACCCACACCTATCTGCAAGATTTGGCAACTGTTAACATTTTGCCGTATTTGGTTTTTGTCCCCTCCCCCACTCCAAAACACGTGAGATGAAGTTACAGGTCTCCGACCCCTCCAGCCAGAACATTTCAGCACGTGTCTCCTAAAAGCCAGGACCTTCTTCTGCGTGTCCACAATTGTGCCATCTCCCTTCATAAAATTAAAAATAAACCCATGAAGTTATCTAATACACACTCCATATTCAGAAATCCCCAAATGTCCACAACACTAAGGTCCACGTAGAGAATTTGCTTGGTAGGTCACTGGAGTCTCTACACCTTTCCTATAGGAAGAGACAAGGCCTATGGTCTTTTTTTAAGTTTTTTAAAAAATGTATTTATTTTGGGAGTGGGGGGAGAAGCAAAGAGAGCAAGAGAGAGAGAGGGAAGGAGGGAAGGAGGGAGGGAGGAAGAGGGAGGGAGAGAGGGAGGGAGGGAGAGAGGGAGAGAGGGAGGGAGGGAGGGA
>PISW01002914.1:0-179556 GCA_004023785.1 Mungos mungo | reverse complement strand
TAGCCGGCTTCTCTCTGCCCTGCATCTTCTGTAAACCAGAAGACAGATCTACAGGTCTGATTAAATTCTAAGTATTGACAAGAATGTCCTATGGCACCATGTGAGCTCATAGCCCCCCCCCGTAAGTGAGGCTAACAGAACACTTAGAGCAGGCACTGTCAGCTACCTTCCTTGAAAGTAACTTTTTAACATGTTCCACTGCGGAGCCAGCCAGGTGCCCTCTAAAAATTACATTTTCACCTTCATAATTACAAGCGGTCTTGGGCATCTTACAGAGCCACATACAAACGCCGCACATGCGCCTTACGAACATCCCCTTCCCCGACAGCCCTCCCCTAACGGTTCTGGCACTCCTCAATGCTCCTGCCTAAATCAGGGATTTCTTTGGGGATCGCACAAACATTAGTTGACATTCTCCTTCCCACTACCTGCTGCTTTCCTTTCTTGCTCTCGCTATAGCTTCAGGGATTATCTTCTTTATTCCAAATGTTACAAAGTATTACCACTATTATCTTCTTGACACACACATCCATGAGCCTTTGAGCACTTCCTTTTCAGGGGCTATGCAATGTCCCAGGCTTAGTTTATCCGTACCCTATTCCAGTCTGAGCCGATCATTCCGTGTGGGCAGGTTTTAATAAAGGAGAGCCATTACCTGACTTTGAGAAAGGACCCGTCCGGCTGCTGCACTGAGAAGAGTGTCGTCAGTAAGGTCAGAAGCAAGGAGAGCAGGGGCGAGGCTCTTACAGCTTCCAGGCAAGACGCTGGCAACAGTGGATGTCGTCACAGCGGTCGGACGCTGGTGAGATTTTTTTGGTCATTTTTTTCATTTATTTATTTTTGAGAGAGAGAGAGAGAGAGAGGGAAGGCACAGGAGGGGCCAAAAGAGAGGAAGAGAGGGAACCTCAAGCACGGTTCACACTGTCAGCACAGAGCCCAACGCCGGGCTCAATCCCACGAACCGTGAGATCATGACACGAGCTGAAATCAAGAGTCGGACGCCCAACCAATGGAGCCACCCGGGTGCCCCAGGTTATATTTTGATGGAAGAGACAATGGCATATAGTCTTAGGACTCTACCGTGGAGTATGAGAGAAAATGGAATAAATGACAAAGAATGACCTTGAGATCTGGAGTCTGAGCAACTGAAGGATGGCCTTCTCGTTTTTCAGCATGGGAAGCTAGAGGAGCGAGTTTTGTTGTTCTTTGCAGGACAAGAGAAAGGGATGTGGAGAAGTTCCAAAACTCTGTTTTGCATACATGAATGCAATTACTTGGAGACACCTGGGTGGAGACAGAACCAGGCTCCCTGACACAGAGCATGAGTGTGCTCAGCGTATACACTGTATTTACAGCCCCAGTTCTGGAAAAGGTCACCAAGGGGATGGCTAAAACCAGAGGGGGAGAGAAACCCCCAACACTGTATTTTATTTTTTTAATGCTTATTTATTTTTAAGAGAGAGAAACAGAGTGTGAGCAGGGGAGGGGCAGAGAGAGGGAGACACAGAATCCGAAGCAGGCTCCAAGCTCTGAGCTGTCAGCACAGAACCTGATGCAGGGCTCAAACCCACGAACCGTGAGATCATGACCTGAGCCAAAGCCGGACGCTTAACCAACTGAGCCACCCAGGCGCTCAGAAACACCCAACATTTTAGAGACCAGGGACATGAGAAGGAACCAGTGACAGAGACTAAGCGGAGTGGCGGCCTGTGAGGAGGGAAGTGAATCAGAAAAGCATGGTGTCCTGTGTCCAGGACGGTGTGTTAAGGCGGAAGTGGCTGCTGGATCCAGTACCGGTGACAGGCCCATGGAGGACTAGGACACCTGAGTAACCACCTGAGAACTCGGTGAGAACAGCTTCAGTGGGAATCTTGGAGAAAAGGGCTGTAATAGCAGAGGCTTAAGAAAGACTGGAAACAACGAATACCGACAATTGAGGTGTATTCCGCAAGAGAAGCAGGAAAATGGCCTTTGAGAGGGACTGCGCAGTCCAGAGATGGGGGAGGGGATTTTAAGTGGGTCTGTTTGTACAACGATGGGAATGAAGCATCCCGAGCAGGCCACCCCCAAATAGGTCACTTTGACATAGGATTATATTAAGCTGAAGGCAGGTTCAAAGCACACAAGAAAAACTCTAAACTCTCTGCCTTCCTTCTTTCTACCAGGGAGGCCAAGATGGTGCTTCATCACCAGACGGTCTAGATTCTTCCCATCCAGAGATGGCCCTAGAGGGATCACCAGCAACCAGACCTAACAACCTCACTATCCCTTGTCATCCATCAATTTCCCCCCCGTATTACCCTTCCACAAGTGGCAGCCCTCAGAAGCTAAAGTCCGTTGCCTTTGTCACTTCACAACAAAATCCAGTTTTCCGTTTTGAGGTTACTACCCAAGCCCCAGTTCTAACCCTCCTTTCACGAGTACTCCAGCATCTACTCGAGAGGCCTTCATCGAAATTGTTTTGACGAAAGATGGATTAACAAGAGCAAAACCACTTAATTTGTAGGGCTCCTGCCAGGGAATGTAAGAGGATTAAAAACAGTCAAGCTTTCCCTCTCTTACTAGAACAGTCCAAAAGATTGACGCGATAGGAGAGACCTGGGAGCATTTCTAGAACAACGTCCTCCAGCAGGAGAGCGGTGGGAGGAGTGGAAGGATCCGCGCAGGGCAGGCGAAGGCAGGGGTGTGGGGAGCAGAGGCAGGCGGGCAGGAAGAGGCGCAGAGACTGCTGGAGGTGCTCTTTTGTTCCTCTTCTCCTCCTCGTGACACAGACCTAAGGTCACCACTTGCAAGTGAAGACGGGGAAGGAAGTGCTGGAGATTCAAGGTTTCACCGGGGCTGGGTGTGGCCAGGTCAGCACAGCCGGGCGATAAAGGTAAAGTGACGGGCAGAAGTGTGCAGGGGCCGGTGACAATGACAGGCCAGAGTATCTGGGCAGACTAAGGAGGAAAATGCCGGAGGAGTGATGGCGATTCACGGTCTCAAACACGAAGGGGTGATGGAGGGACAGTAGGGATATGGTGTGATGATGACAGGAGATTCAAGGGTGGGTGCTTCCAGGGAGGCAGAGGCAGAATGCTCCAGAAGGAACAAAGGGCAACAAGAAGGTCACTTACCCCACCTCCGTGTCCTGGGAGGGGCAGGAGAGAAGCACCACCACGTGGGACAGCTGCGGGGGAAGCAGGTTCCCAATAAAGAAGGTGAAGGAGGCGTCAGTTGGACAGAGGATTAGGTCTGATGATGGACCAGAACCCAAGCAGCACAGGAAGGGATTGCAGGAGTTGAGGAACAGAGTGAGAAGAAAAGATACAGGGTCACGTCAGGATGCAAGTCAGGAGCCCGGCTGGGTCCAAGGTCCTGGGTCACTTGTGAGGCTGTGCCACCTTCTGGGTTCATGGGCATGACAGGACTCAATGGTCTCCAGAAGATAGTTGTGGGAAAACAGAGCGTTAGGATGTAAAGTGGAGATTAATTATGTGCAGGGGTTAAGCGATTGTCCAACCAGCACATCAAAAAGGCTTCAACATCACTGGTCTTCAGGTAAGTGCAAAGGAAACCCAGAATGCAATACGCTTCACACCACGATGGCTATAATCAAAACGGTGAAGCCTGGGAGGCTCAGTCAGTTGAGCGTCTGACTTCGGTTTAGGTCATGATCTCGTAAGTTTGTGAGCTGGAGCCCCGCGCTGGGCTCTGTGCTGACAGCTCAGAGTCTGGAGCCTGCTTCCAATTCTGTGTCTCCCTGTCTCTCTGCCGCTCCCCTGCTCACACTCTCTTTCTCTTTCTCAAAAATACATAATGAATTAAAAAATCATTTTTTCAAAACAATGAAAAATAAGAAGTACTGGTGAAGATGTGGCCAAAATAGAACCCTTGTACACTACTAGCGAGAAAGTAAAATGGTACAGACATAGTCACTGGCAGTTCCTCAAAAAGTTTAACACAGAATTACCACGTGACCCAGAAATTCCACTCCTGGTAGACTCTCCAAATAACTGAAAACTGCTACTCAAAAACACACGTGTACATGCACGTTCATACTAGCACTATTCACAACAGCCAAAAGGTGAATACTATTTAAATGTCCGTTAACAGATGAATGGATTAACAGATTATGATGTATCCATCCAGTGGAATATTCTGCAGCCACACAAGGAGTCAAGTACTGACACACGTGACAGTGTGTATGAACCTCAAAAACATGATGCTCTGTGAAAAAAGCCAGACGCCAAAGGTCGCATATGGTAGGATTCCATTTATAGGATATATTCAGAATAATAAATCCACAGAACCAAGATTGGTGGTTGTCAGCAGCTAGGGGAAGAGGGTACTGGGAACTGGCTGCTTAATGGGTATGGGACTTCTTCCCAGGGTAGTGAACGATTTTGGAACCAGAAAGAGGTGGTGGTGGCACCACACCGTGAATACACTAAATGCCACTGAACTGTTCACTTTTAAATGGTTAATGTTATGATACTATTGCTTAAACTAAAAACTAAATTTTAAGGAGTGCCTGGGTGGCTCAGTTGGTTAGGCATCCGACTCAGGCTCAGGTCATGATCTCACAGTTTGTGGGTTCAAGCCCAATGTCAGGCTCCATGAGGACAGCTCAGAGCCTGGAGCCTACTTTGGATTCTGTGTTTCCCTCTCTCTCTCAAAAATAAACGTTAAAAATTTTAATAAATAAAGAGGCGCGTGGGTGGCTCAGTCGATTAAGCATCTGGCTTCGGCTCAGGTCATGATTTCACAGTTCGTGGGTTTGAGCCCTGTGTTGGGCTTTGTGCTGACAGCTCAGAGCCTGGAGCCTGCTTCAGATTCTGTGTCTCCCTCTCTCTCTCTCTCTGACTCTCCCCTGCTCACGCTGTCTCTCTCTGCCTCTCAAAAGTAAATTAAAAAAAAAAAAATCAAAAAAAAATTAAAACAAAAATTTTAATAAATAAAAATAAAAAATAAATTTTAGGAGAAAAAAATTTAAGCAATATGTAACCCATCTCAAGATCAGACTATCCTCAATCCTGAACGAAAAATAGATGTTAAAGAAAGGTTAGTGTTCACTTTTTAAAAATTTTTTAATGTTTATTCAGTTTTTGAAAGACAGAGACAGAGGGAGGGGAGGAGGGAGGGACAGAGAGCGAGGAGACATAGAATCCGAAGCAGGCTCCAGGCTCTGAGCTGTCAGCACAGAGCAGACACGAGGCGTGGACTCACAAACCGCAAGATCATGACCTGAGCCAAACGCTTAAGCGGCTGAGCCACCGAGGTGCCCCGTTTTAGCTTAAGATGTTTTAAGTCATGTTTTAAAAGACTTTTCCCATTCCAACGTCAAAAGGAATCCCTGAGTGGTTTCTTTAAGTACTTTTAAAGTTCCATATATATATATTTTTTTACCTCTAATTTATTTAAATCTATTTAAAATGCATCATGGGGAGCTTCCCGGTTGGTCAACAAGTAAAGATTCAGAGAGAATGACAAGCCTACAAAGGGCAAGCAGCCTCCACGCCCTTCCCCGTTCCCCGCCCTACTCGTCTCTTCCCTCCGGCTGTTCCTTCGATAAGAAACCAGTAACCTTGAAAACAAAGACAGCGACATAAAACGCATCATGGCACACCGCTCAGGTAGCTCCCGGTTACTACACTCTGGAGTATGCCGATGTGAGCGGCATGGGCCAGACCGGCAGAAGCTTCAGGATTAAACAGATACAAGTCTGAACCTGCTCACCTCCTAATTCGCAGAGACTTGACACAAAGGATTTAAGTCCATCCAGTGGTCATTGTCTCCCCCACACGGTAGAGATGACACTACCTGTTTACCAAGTTTGTCCGGGATTCAACGGGGCAACGATGAAACAGCTTTTTGTACAATGTCCATCACAGAATAGCTGGTCCAGACGTGGCTGGATGCCTCCTTAATTCATTTCCCTTACTCTATTTGCCTTTATTGAGTAATGTACTGCTTATCAAAGAATGTACAAATATCACAGGGAACTTGACTTGTCGATTTTCTTTCTTTTACAGCCATAAAAAAGGGACTTGATGGATGCTAAAGTTAGGCTTCGGGGCTACTGGTGGACTGATTTAACTACAGTAAGTCTGGTTCCTTTCACCATGTATAATAGATTTGAAAGGTGATCTATTAATAGTGTATGTCCTTTGGGAAGCCAGTGAGGTCAGCCACATCAATTCTGCTGATCAACAAGATGAGAGATCTACGACAGACCACTCACTCCCAAGTTCATTCCCAGGCTAGATACCTCACATGGGGCACAGCTAAGAAACTTTTGAGATATAAATGATATCCGCGCACAGTATTAAAATAATTTCCCAAATCAAGATTTTAAATACCAGCCAGCCTAAATACCCCCACAGAAAGTACAACTTAAATAAATTATAGAGATTTTTGATACTTTTAAGTAAATCTATAAATTGAATTTTTAAAATATATATGTAAAATTTTAATAGAAAAGCATATTAAGTGAAACAGATGAGGTTTTCCGGCCACCAGAAGTGTCACATGTGTATGAACAATATTAATGCAAATGGACAAAGATGAATAAATGTTACAAAAACATTAAAATGGGAGAGGGGTGTCTTTTTATTTCCTGTCACGTTATTACATTTTTTCCTTCCCAAAAAAGGTGATTCTGGGATAAATTTTATAGTTGTCTAGGATCAGCATACATCTAGACTTCAGAGAGGACAGCAATCTAACCCTGGCAGGTCTACATAAATATTTGTTCTAGATCACCAACATAGATAAAAATAACTAAAAAAGTTACCATGCCACATTTCATCCTATGAAAGGATCGCTTACCGTGATGTTCGTTAATAGAAGGTAACTTTGACCAACGTAGAGGAAATGTCAAGGCGAGTATCAAAGACATTAAAGAAGAGTGATTTTCCCGAGTTCTTAATTCAACCTAGTCCTTCGCTGAGGTCCCCCTGCAGCTGACAGACAGACACAGAACTCCTGATCTAGTTTTGCAAATTTGGGGTGAGGTAGAGAAAGAAGGAAGGTGGAAGAAAGATAACCCTAAATGACTAAAAATTTTTAGACAATCCCAAAAGCATACTACATCTCAACATTGATTTTCCCCCTTTTGTCAACATTTAAGAAAAAGAAAAAGACGCCACTTAAAAAGGGCTTTGTAGGGGCACCTCAGTGGCTCAGCTGGTTGTGTCCTGCTCTCAATTTTGGCTCAGGTCACGATACGGTTCGTGAGTTCGAGTCCCACATCAGGCTCGCTGCTGTCAGCACAGAGCCTGCTTCGGATCCTCTGACACCCTCTCTTCCCTGCTCATGCTCTCTCTCAAAAATAAAAAAAAATTTTTTAAAGGCTTTGTAAAATTATAAAAAGGACTATATAGACACGATAGGAAATTTGGAAAATACAGAAGAACATTAAAAAATAAAACTCACCTATACCCCCATTAATTCCAGAGAAAAATCAGTATGTTGTTGTATTTCCTTCTAGTTTTTTTTTAAATGTGTGTTTTCAAGGAAATATTGTCAGATGTACTTTCCTAAACGATTAACCATGTGGTCTGAAAGCTGCCAATCACAGATTCAGTGGAAGGTACCCAGGGGCCAGGAAGAGGCAGTGGAGGTCACAAGGGGGTCCCTCGTCCGGTCTTATGTGAGTCTATCACAAAACAAGTTGCCTAGTCAGTATTTTGGGGAAGGGAACTGAATTCTGAAACTCCTTACCACCTGACACAGCTGGAGGTGACTGCAGAGTCCTCCCACAGGGCCAGGGCAGCGAGGACCAAGGGTGTGTTAAGCCATGCAGGCAAGGCAAGATAAGGACCAGGAACTCCTGTTGTGGAGGAGTTGGGGTGTGGGGGGGGAGGGCGCTCTGACAGCCAGAAGCACCCCCCACCAGAGTGACATTGCTTCAGGAAGGACACTTCGAGGGAAGAAAAGCCAGTTGGGGACAACATGCCCAGATGTGGCCCAGGGTCGGGGGGCTGTGGAACCCCACTGCAAACTGGCACGGGACCACATTGTGGGAGGGACCATCAGTCCCCAGCAGAACCGAGAGACCGGGCTAGGACAGACAACGTCCACTCCTACTTCCCAGACTGGAGCATCGCCAGGATGACGGGGCCGCTCACCAAAAGTCCTTCTTCCTTGTGATCAGAGTTGCAAGGGTTAGTATAAATGTGTGACTCTTAAATACAGATGCCGTACATAGGCACTTCACGGATGTCGTATTAAATTGGAAGTATGATACACATTTTTCTAACTGATTTTCTTTCACTTAACATATTAGGAATACATGACAATAGCATTAGGTATTTTTTTAAACATGATCTGAAGGGCTAGCTGGTGGCCCACCATATGGATGTTCCTTACTCCAGCATGTGGACATGTGTCAGGTAAAACTGTAAGCAGGGGTCTTTGTGCACTGCCGACGGGAATGTAAACTGGTGCAACCACTATGGAAAATAGTACAGAGGTTCCTCAAAAAATTAAAATAGAAATATTCTATGACGGAGTAATTACACTACTGGGTACCTACCCAAAGAAAACGAAAACACAAACTAGAAAAAGATACACACACCCCTATGATTACGGCAGCACTATTTACAACAACCAAGATACGCAGGCAGCCCACGTGCCCACTGACAGATGAACGGATAAAGATGCGGTATATGTTTGTATCACACGGTATGTATAGCAAATGGGAATATTCCTCTTCCCTAAAAAAGAATGAGATCTTGCCATCTGAGACAACATGGGTGGACCTGGAGGGCATTATGCTAAGTCAGCCGGAGAAAGACAAATCCTGTATGATTTCACTCGCATATGCAATTAAAAAACAAAACCAAAACCCACAGACTCTTAAACACAGAGAACAAACTGGTGGTTGCCTGAGGGGAGGTGCGGATGGCGAAAACAGATGAAGGGGATTATTATCATTTTTTAACGTGGAGTTAGAAGATTGAGTAAGTCATGGAGATGAAAACTAGAGCATGGAGAACACAGCCAATTATACTGTACTAATTGTATGGGGACAGATGGCGACGACACTTACGGCGAGCACCGAGTGACACACAGAATGGTCAGATCGCGATGCTGTCCGCCTGAAGCTAATGCAGTGCTGTGTGCAGTTACACTTCAGTTAAAAAATCTCTAATGTTGACTTTAACAAGGTCAAAGTAATGAGCATGTGTTACCCTGACACTAAAAATTGAAAGTAATTTTGAAAAGATCTATAAGCAACGCAATTACCGAAATAAAAATTACACATCAACATAGGTTATTTTTCAATCTCAGAAGTAATTAAAGAGAATGCAAATGACAAGGACAACTAGATGCTTCCTTCGTCTGCCGAGAAAGTCAACAAAAAATTTTCAAATATGATCATCCTGGGAGTTGGCAAGCATTCAAGAAAGTGGGCAGTCACACAGACTGTCGGCCAAGGGTGTAAACTAGGGTGACTCTTCTCTGCGCCATTTGGCAATATGTTCCCAAAGCCTTTAAATGACCGTTTGTGTGGGGCGCCTGTGTGGCTCAGTTGGTTGAGCGTCCAATTTTGGCTCAGGTTATGATCTTATGGTGCGTGAGTTTGAGCCCCGCATTGGGCTCTGTGCTGATGGCTCAGAGCCTGGAGCCTGCGTTGGATTCTGTGTCTCCCTCTCTCTCTGTCCCTCCCCACTTGCACTCTCTCAAGAAATATTTAAAAAAAAAAAAAAAGGACTTGGGGCGCCTGGGTGGCTCAGTTGGTCAAGCATCCAACTTTGACTCAGGTCATGATCTCCCAGTTCGTGGGTTCGAGCCCTGCGTCGGGCTTTGTGCTGACAGCTCAGAGCCTGGAGCCTCCTTCCGATTCTGTGCCTCCCTCTCTCTCTGCCCCTCCCTACTCATGCTCTGTTTCTCTCCATCTCAAAAATAAATAAGCATAAAAAAAATTGTTGTAAAAGGACCATGTGTGTGTGACAGCACGGGCGAACCCGAGGGCATGCCCCACGAGGAAGGCGCCCTGGAGCAAAGCTGCCTTACGGGCCGTGCACGGCAAAGTCTTCCATCTCTGAATCACAGACGTCAGGGTCCGCCCTCTGCCAGTTACTAAGTACTGATGGAGGATAACGATGAAAGGGCCACATGACAGATCCTGTGACGGTCCCCTCACTACGTGCAGGGAGAGCCACCACTGACTCCTGCCGAGCTGAGGTGTTCCTCAGAACTGGGACCAGTCCAAAGGCTGTGACCCCGAGGTGTGCATTTGAAGATTTGAAAGCCCGGAGGACCCCCTTGCAGTAAACACTGCACACACACACCCACACTAGGCATGCGACCCCCACAGCAGCCCTTCCTGGGTAATAGGCTTACATCATTCAAATCAGATCAGCCAGCCCAGACAGGAAAGATCTACTACATGTGTGTCGGAAGGCCAGATGGTGCGGAAAACACAGCTGTGCTTGTTGGAACTCATTTTCATGTTAGCCCCCAAACCTAAGCCGTATGGTGGAGGGTTCCCTGGCTGGCATAAGCAGCTGGACATTTGAGACTCATAAGCAATTACCAAATGCAGGAGGAGAGAGGGATGGAGAAGGCTGGATTCTGGCCCACTTGGATCATTAAAATAGATGTCATGGAAGAAAAAATACCTGTGTGACCTTTTTACAAAACAAACCAGAAAAACAATTTTTGTTTCAAAACAGAAGTGTCCTTTTTAATGCTGGAACAGCTTGTTCTAAAGATCTGACTCTTAAGCTAGGTGACAAATCTTGTCGTTTAAAAACCATAATGCGTCTTTTCAAACCTCAGAGACCGGGAGTGTGTGAGTGGTGGCTTCTAGAAAAAGAATTAATGTGGAGGGCACTTTCTCAGGCTAAAATCTAGCATTTAGTAAAAGCCAGTTGGCCACAGTGTTTAGTATGCATTTCTGAGCCAGGGTTATAAAGGAAGAATTAACACCAAATGAAAATACAGATGCACTTACCCTGAGGTTCCGACATTTTCTGATAGCCTCACATGGTTTTTTCACGCATTCATGGAGGGCAAATTCCACCTTTTACTCTGGAAGTTCACTATACTAACACTGAAAGCACATTCACCTTAAAGCCAGTGAAAACTGCAGTTCTTATCGGCCTGTGGGAAAGGGTGCACTAGTTACTTTTCCTTGACAAAGCTCTACTGAGTTGAGCTGTGTAAGCCCAAAGTAACTTAAAAATCCATTAAAACCTTATCTTTAGGTCCTAAAGAACTAGTTACCACCCACGGAGAGAAACAAATCATTATGTGATTCGTTAGGATCTTAAAAGCACACAGTGCTTAAAATGAAAATTAGATTTCAAAGAGTTACATTTAGAAGAAGGAAAAAAGAGAATCCAGAATATACTCCAATTCAGTCCAACATTTACTGAGCCACATGATGTGGAAAGCAGTGTACAGAGGTGCTGTGATGGATTATAAAATGAGCAAGATACAGGATCTGGAAATTCAAGGAACATTCCATGAGCTTTCAAGCAGGCAAACATTATGTGTCACTTTCAATAAACACTCAGGATGGGAAAATCATACTCAAGTTGTAAAACTGAACACTTCAATGAAGCTTTCCTAAATTTTCAAAGAAGCGAAGGGTGTCTTTCAATCATTCTGTCTTAAGCATGATGCCGAATGGTTCACCTCCCCAACAACCAGCCTGCGAGAGTACTGAAAAGTTCATAATTATCTCACAATTAGAAACCACGGCAGCTTTCTTGGTTTTGTTTTGAGTGTTTGTGTGTGCGTGGCAGTTTTAAATTCTCAGCTATAGAGATACAGTGGCTGTTGCAGAAAGTCCTGGGGACTGGCTTTGTCCACAAGAACTCATACAAGTCAGACTTCCTGGAAGCGAAGTAGAAGTTTCAGACTCCCTTGGTTGTCCCTGGGCATAGAGAAAATACCTATCGGTTTAGCCAATTTCACTAGCTCTATTATTTTCCCATCATCCCTATTGGCAAACCAGCCAGAGGGGGCGGGAACACCTTCCTAATTAATCCCTGTCCTCTCCTGCCTCCCTCCCCCTGTGGCAGGTCTACCGCCTGTGATCTCCCAGCCAGGCTGGGAAAACACTTTCTCTCTGCCTAAAACAGCTGCAGCAGAAGCAGACAGATACTGCGGCTCCCTTACTCGGCCAGAGTTTTCAAGACTACAGTCAAGCACCCGTTTGTATGACCCCGTGACATAATTTATGCAGAAAACTCAAACCGTGGAGAGCTTTTTAAAAACCTATTTCTGGAACGACTGAGTGGCTCAGTCAGTTAAGTGCCAGACTTTGGCTCAGGTCATGATCTCATAGTTCATGGGTTCCAGTCCCGCATCAGGTTCTGTGCTGACAGCTCAGAGCCTGGAGCCTGCTTCAGATTCTGTGTCTCCCTCTCTCTGCCCCTCCCCTACTCATGTTCGGTCTCTCACTCTCAAAAATGAATAAACATTTAGACTTAGATGTACTCTAATTAGCAATAAATGTCAGACAATAAAGCGGCTAACTGTGTGTTTACGAGCTGTCACGCTTCAATACCACGTGGGCTTAAGGAGGCAAGGTCACGTGTGGGAATCATGCTAACGACCCCAAACTAAGCACCAAACACAAGTTCACCTTCTTCAAACAAGATGCTCTCATAAACAAGACTACCTCTCATACAGTCTTCTTGAAGAGCACCTCTGGTTTATACAATAACATGGAATTGTGAAGACCTTCTAAACTTCCCAAGCAAAATGCAACTGCAATTAAATTTGCACTTGTGAAAAATAGTGTTAAGAAGACCTATTAACATAAAGGGAAGCCGCCTTTTCGAAAGCAGAGTTCCGATGCACATGCATTTTGCCCCCTTCTCCTGTAAGTCAGGGGTTCACGTGGTCACCCTCGACACCGTGGACATGTTAGGTAAGGTCATTGTAGGGGAATGTCCAGTGTGTTGGAGGATGTTAGCAGCATCACTGGCCTCGACCCACTTAATGCCAGTCAGCAAAAGTCCCCTGGCATTGCCAAACGCCCTGGGGTGGATAAAGACGGCCGTGAATGATTTCTTACAGCTGACTACTCGCTTGGCATAGGAATAGGGCTCAGAGAGGGCTTCTGGCTTCTACCTTAGTGTCCCAACACAGGAAGTGCCAATGTCATTCATGATCTTTTCAGGCTGTAACTAACCTGATTTCTGCCTGAGGCAACTTCCCCCACCCTCACCCATGAGCCTCCCAGAGAGACGGGCACACAATTTCAGGAATAGATGTCAACTCAAGGGGAGTGTTCGAGAACAAAGTGAAGGTACTAACCTAACCCTCAGCACTCAGATGGAATCTCCTCTTTGCTCCCGATTCCCATAATCATCTTCCGAGGACGGCCAGACGGCCACAGGGCAAGAGATCCAAGTCTGTGACCTTGTGCAATCCACTGAACTTCCCCAATCCTCAGGACCCAAGGGAGAAAATAAAGTTGAACCAGCCCATCTCCGAGAATGTTGCCATTTTTCCAATCTACAGTTCGGTGAACCGTACACAGGTCACTGCTATTTTTCTGCAGAAAAGGGTAAACATTCACACACACACACACACACACACACACACACACACACACACACACACAGGTCTTCCATAGGAAAGTTGGTGTGACTCGTGGCGGTTTGCTATTTCTGCAATGCGATCTACTGAAAGGATTAACTGTGCTTGCGTCACTCTCTGTGTGACCTCGGACAGCTTCCTGAGCAACCTCGCCTTTGAAGGGTAACAGATAATTCCCCAAGATCTGCCATTTTGGCCTAAGGATTATTTTGAGCTGGAGGTAATTGGGAAGCAGACACAAGAAAAACTCCCTGACCAACTGGTTTGCCAAAAAGTAGGACATAAATTTACAAAGGGGCCCCTCTTCTCCCTTCTACCAAGGATGAAGGTTAATCCCGGGACAACTCTATCAACTTGGACAGGACCCAGAGGAATCTACCTAACAAACTGTACTAACTAGCCTTTACCTCTGCCCACGGAACTCTAAACCCACTCTCCGCTGTCCTTTCATTTTTTTTCTTTTCTCAAGATTTTAAGTAATCTCTATACCTGACTAGGGGCTCAAACCTACAACCCCAAGATTAAGAGTGGCACACTCCACTGACTGAGTCAGCCAGGCGCCCCTGTCCTGTCATTTCTGTACAAATTTACTGGTCTTCATTGAAGATGCTGTGGAAAACGGTATTCTAAGTCACATCTTGGAGACGACCATTTTCCCTTGTGAAACTTACTTGTATACGTGAGGTACGCTTGTTAACAGACTTCTGTTGTGCGCCTGTTAATCTTTTATTGCAGGGGTTCTCAGCCAAGAACTCACAAGGGTAAAGGGAAAATTATTTTTCCTCCTTTACACCTGTCATCTGTAAAATGGGCAGAAGGGGCTATTAAATAAAATTAGTAACCATGATTCATTCCATTGCTCTAAACCTTGAATCCACACACATTCACAGTCTGCGGTGAAAACTGGGAAGAGTAAAGATTGCTCTTCTACAAACCGTTCCAGACTCTGGGTCCAAGCTTAACACGGGCCAGCAAGGCTGTCAATACATTTCACTACCAATAAAGGCTATTCAATATGGTGGCCGCCAGCCACATTTAGCTACTGAGCATGTCAAATGTGGCTGGTCCCAGTAGAGATCCGGGCAGGTGTTAAATGTGCACCGAATTTCAAAGACTTCATATGAAAAAGAATGTAGTGTGTCTCCATTTTTATTGTTGATCCTATGCTGAAATTATAATAGTTTGGATATAAGGAGTTTAGGTATATTATTAAAATTAATTTTACCCATTTCTTATTACCTTTAGCGTGGCTAGAACATTTTTCATTGTGTGGCTTGCCGTACATTTCTATTAGAATCATGCGAATCGAACCTCGTCAGTTAATCAGTTCCAACTGAGTAAACCTTTATTTAATAGAATGAAAGAGGTTTTTTCAAGTCCTCTATACAGCTGAAAAGTGAGGTGCAGGAAACTGCCATTCTAAGGCCAAAGTCAGCGGGTCCTTTACACAACAGGCCCCCCCAGAATGCGACCTGATTCTCCTCTTCGGGGGCATGTCTGCCAGACATCTCCATCGTGCGGGCCTGATCTTCAGAAATGCCAAGTGAGAGCAGGGGACTCAAGTCCGGCCACAACCGAGAGGGCGGGCTTAGAGGCCCAGCAGCGGGTGTGACGCGCAGCTCCACGTTCCTTACCCACCCGGCCGTGGGGGAACCTGCCCTCTCCGCGCCCAGTTCCTCATTTATAAACTGGTGATCACGATAGGGCCTGGCTCATGGAGCTCTTGGGAAAGGTGACAAGTACTAGGCACAGTGCTCGGTACATGGTGGGCATTCCAGAAACGAGAACCACAGGGGCGCTGGGTGGCACGGTCAGCTACGTGTCCGACCCTTGATTTCAGCTCAGGCCATGATCTTGTGGTACGTGGGTCCGAGCCCCACATCGGACTCTATGCTGATGGTGCAGAGCCTGCTTAGGATTCTCTCTCCCTTTCTCTCTCTCTCTCTGCCCTCCCCTGGCTCACATGCACACTCTTTCTCTCAAAATAAATAAACAAACTTAAAAAAAATTATAAAAACAAAACCACAAAAACCTCTCTGCCTGGATTTAATTTGGACAATCAAACGAGAAAATGACAAGAATTGTTTTTTTAGGGGCACCTGGCTGGCTCAGTTGGTTAAGCAGCAGACTTCAGCTCAGGTCATGATCTCACAGTGTGTGAGTTCGAGCCCCATGTCAGGCTCTGTGCTGACAGTTCAGAGCCTGGAGCCTGCTTGGAATTCTGTTTCTCTCTGCCTCTCTCTCTCTCTCTCTCTCTCTCTCTCTCTCATAAACATTAAAAAAATAATAAAATAAATAAAAGAATAGGCTTTTTTTAATTTTACAGAGAGAGAGAGTGAGCATGAGTGGGGTAGAAAGGCAGAGCAGGGTGGAAAGAGAGTCCCACGCAGGCTCCATGCTCAGCGCAGAGCCCAACACAGGCCTCAATCCCATGACCCTGGGATCATGACCTGAGCCCAAATCATGAGTTGGACACTCAACCAACTGAGCCACCAGGGTGCCCCTAAAAGGGCAAGAAGTTCCGGGCAGGGACTTAAGGGAATTGTCCAACCTGTCACACCAACTTGAATGACGGTGGTGACACAGCTCCAGGTGCCACACACTGTGGAGCAGAAAGCAGGGAGGCTTTGAACATGGAATGTCCTCCCACATTCTCTGCCGCCCTCGACACCCTCACTGATATTTCGGATCGATATATGGGCATGCGGGCCTCTGCAGAGAAGCAGCAACGCTTCGTGTCAAGATTTCTCGCAAGGTGTCTGCCGCCTCTGATCACACTCATGCACGCATGAAACGGGTCCCTGGGAGAAGACAGAAGTCTCAATGCCAAGGCTCAGCGCAGGGCCCCATGCAGACACCAGCCCGCCTCGGGGCTCCGGGGCCCATCACTCACGCCATGTTCCAGCCCCTCCCGGGCAGGCTCACACAAAGACCGCCAACCAATGCTAAACCCCCAAACTAAAACTTTCATGCACCTTCTCTCACCAAAAGCAAATGAGTAGGCAAAACGCCACCGCTTATGGGCAGAAACAAGGAGCGTAAAACCACGCAGGGCTAGAGCGAGGAAAAAGGCATTTATTTAATGAGCTGCATGGGGGGGGGCAACTTAAAATTCACAACCATATCATGTAATTCAATATGCTATAAAAACTTATGCAACACATTTAAATTTTATTTTAGAGAGAAAACTGTACTGATAACACTTAAGGAGACCTTGAAATTACAGGAATCTGTAATATGAAAAATGTTATCAGAATTACCCAGTTTGTAACGTCCTTGGGCTTTCACTGAGGTTTTTCTGAAAGTCAGCCTAAAATAGCGACTTGTGTCTCAAACTTTATAACTTTCTTAAATTTTAATTCAGCTACAAAATCATCCATTACCGTCCCCACGACCTTTTGTCTGACCACCTCTTCCCAAAAAAGCTAGCCTCTTAAATGTTCTTTTCTTTACAGATAAAGATAAGGCTGCTGACACTTCCTTACCACCAAGGTTGGGGGTGGGGGGGTTTAGGACTTAACCTTCCCAACTTCCTGTTTGGTTTTGGTTTTTTTAGAGCCTCTGGCTGTTGAATGTCAGGCATGAGGACTGGTAACCTATGGGCATGGGAGGAGGGCTCGCTCTCTTTAGACAGAACAGACTGATCCACACAGGGCCACATGGACATCCCCCCAAGGCCATGTGGTGGGTCCCAGGCCCCCCAAGTTTACTACGGACACACAGCTGCTGCTGACATCGCGTGCCTGGAGGAAGGAGCGAATGGATGTGAAAAGTGAGCGTTTGCCCAAATAGAAAGCGGACTATCCCCTCCTGCTGCCCCTCCTCTCACTGCTCTCGAGGTCCTGGCCTCCTTACCAGGTGCTGAGCTGCCTCCAAAGTACATCTGGCAGCTTCTGAGCACTTAGCAGGAGGGCAGGGGACTCCGGTCAGTTTCTGGGCAGAGCCTCCCACAGCAAATGTGAGGGAGATCTATCCCTGCAGGGATCAAATCTATAGCCTCATTCGCACTCAGACAAAAGACCTGAAAGGTCCTCTTTCAGGAGCAAGCACAACCCCCTTGCAAGAAAATAAGAGACCAGCTGAGATGCCTTAAGATCCATGAATGCCCTCGGAAGTATGTTATGCTAGGAGCTCCACATCAACAACTTAGGCTGCTGGCTTATGATCAGACTCTCAGCCCCTCAGCTCATAAGAGCTTAGATCTTTATTCAGAGAGAGTACGAGCAGGGGAGGGGCAGAGAAAGGAGGAGAGAGAGAATCCCAAGCAACCTCTGTGCTGACAGCTCAGAGCCTGGAGCCTACTTCTGACTCTGTGTCTTCCTCTCTCTCTGCCTCTTTCTGCCCCCCACCCCAAACTCCGTGTCTCTCTCTCTCTCAACAATAAATAAACAATAAAAGAAATAGCAAGGAGCCTACACCTCGTTCTTCCCCCTACTTGGGGATAGGTGACAACAGGTTGGTCAGGAACCCAGGAAAGAAGCCAGTGCAATGATCAGAAAGCCACCAGGCAACCCTAGTCAGTAACCTCTGGACCAGCTCTAAGAGGAACAAACCTGAACCTGATTTAGACATTCAGGTATTTTGTGTTTCTCATTACAGCTATGAAGTATGAGCTAAACTAATGTGCTCTTCCAAAATCACACACAGCGCAAA
This sequence comes from Mungos mungo, assembly GCA_004023785.1. NCBI lineage: Eukaryota > Metazoa > Chordata > Mammalia > Carnivora > Herpestidae > Mungos > Mungos mungo. The sequence goes on along the minus strand of PISW01002914.1, from coordinate 161,355 downwards.
GACAACCCGATAGTTTCTTCTGCATCTAAGCGCGTATTCTGCGAGCATCTGCTACCACTCGGCTAGGACATCCCGCTGGGAAGAAGGCAGGAGGATGCAGGTGCTGTTGGCCCCGCCCCCGGCCGCCAAGCAGAGATCTACTGGGTCAGTGACCAGTTCCAGCCCCTCTTTTCCCACAGGAGTGTTGGCCTGAGGTCAGCCTGAGGCCCGAAACTTTTCTAGGGAGACACAGTGATAGCCAGCTGTCAAAGGACATGACCAGCAAGCCTGTGACCCCATGACAACACAAGACGTCCTTCTCACATGCCACATCCCTGGCAGAACCAGCAACATCTGTAACCACCACCCTCCACACACAACAGAAATAACAATAGCAAGCACCAGTTTACTGAGCACATAGTATGCCCAACGTACTCAGTCAAGGTCTTCACATGCCTAAAAATTATTTTAAAATAATTTTTAAAATTATTCTGTTTACTTTGAGGGGCACCTGGGTGGCTCAGTCTGCTAAGTGACTGACTCCTTTGATTTTGGCTCAGGTCATGATCTCACAGTCAGTGGGTTCAAGACCCAAGTAGGGCTTGATGCTGTCAATGCAGAGCCTACTTGGGATTCTCTCTCTCCCTCTCTCTCTCTGCCCCTCCCCAACTCATGCACACTCACTCTCTCTCAAAATAAATAAACCTGAAAAATAAATAAAATCATTTTACTCCAAAATTAGTTGAGACTTACATCAAAGTTGCAAAACTCTCAAAGTTTCTATATACCCTTCACCCAGCTTCCCTTAAGGTTAATGACTTAAGATTCTCCCTCCCGCCCTCCCTCTCTCTCTCTCTCTGTCCCTCTGCCCCCCTCCTGTGCTCAAGCCCTAAAAAATAAATAAATAAGCGTGCCTGGGTGGCTCAGTCAGTTAAGCATCTGACTTTGGCTTGGGTCATGATCTCGCTGTCCGTGAGTTCGAGCCCTGCATCAGGCTCTGTGCTGACAGCTCAGAGCCTGGAGCCTGCTTTGGATTCTGTGTCTCCCTCTCCCTCTGCTCCTCCCACTCACGCTCTCTATCAAAATAATAAACATTAAAAATAAACAAATCTTTGAAAAGACCAGGCCCAATTATTTTCAAAATGTCCCTCATGTTTTTGAATGATTAAATTGGGATTCTGTGCATTTGAGGCAAGAATACGAAAGCGTGATGTTGTGATTCATCAATGCATAGTATTTGGGGGGTACATGATACTGTTAAGTCCTCTTATCACTGGTGATGTTAACCTTGATCCCTTGGTTGTAGGGATAATCTGCAGACGTTTTGTACCTTAAAGTACTATTTTCTCTTTGTAAGTAATAAGTATCTTGTGGAGCGATAAGTAGAGATTATGCAAATATCCTGTTTCTCATTTTACTTTCACTTACTAACTTCAGGCATTACTACGGTTTTCTCCAAAGGGCAATCTTCTATTTCTCTCATTGCTTCTACATTTATTAATTGGAATTCTACTCCAAGGAAGAGGCTGCTTCCTCTCCATTTGTCTACTCTATTTATTTATATCAGCATGAATCATGGATGTTTTATTCTAAGGGCTATAATCCAATACTATCAAAGAACGGGTTTTTAATCCTGATAATAATTCTGATTTTTTTTTTTAAATTTTTTGTTTTTTCTTTATTTTTGAGACACAGAGAGAGAGAGATGGCGCAAGCAGGGCAGGGTCAAAAAGAGAGGGAGACACAGAATCTGAAGCGGGCTCCAGGCTCTGAGTTGTCAGCACAGAGCCTGACGCGAGGCTCGAACCCACGAACCGTGAGATCATGACCTGAGCCGAAGCTGGACGCTCTATCGACTAAGCCACCCAGGCGCCCCCATAATTCTGATTACTATTCCATTTTACAGAATAGGAAAATGAGGCAGGAAGAAGTTTAAAACTCTGCCCAAGGGGTGCCTGGGGGGCTGTCAGTTACACATTCAGCTCTTGATTTTGGCTCAGATCTCACAATTCGTGAGTTCAAGTACCATACTGGGCTCTCCTCATGACAGCGTAGAGCCTGCCTGGGATTCTCTATCCCACTATTCAAAACAAAACAAAAGAAAACAGAACACCTGCCTAAGCTTATTTAGCAAGTCAGGAGATGCAAAGACAGTCTGGCGAATGATCCAGACTTTAGCAAAACCACAGAATGCAATCTACCAACTAGTAAGCACATATGAGAACAGAAGAGGGAAAGAAATATCTGAAACTCTTCACCTTCACAAGCAGAATTACGCCACACCCCCACCCCATGTGCGGACGCATCAGAAGCGCTTCATGGGGGCTCAGGGCAGTTCTACCAGCACACGAAGTGCTGACTGCCAACAGCAATAAAGAGCAGCATTAGTGATCTCAATGAAGCTGCAAAAATTAAGCTGTTTCAGAGGTTACTCGGCTTTAATAAGACTTCATTTTCCCCACTACTCAATCTGCTTCGGTCGGCGATTTATTTGGGCTGTCGAAATGATCAAGGTTCTCCCTCTGCTCGGTGGGAATGTTCAGAGTCTGATCCAAACAAGCAACACTGCCCCCAAGGAAGCCACTTCCTAGCCGATGGCTCTTTTGTTCTCCCTGTCACACCAACTTCCCTCTGGTTTTCGACATCACTGACAAAATTCATTACGATGTTGATGGTTACTATTCTTTAATCTAAATGGTATTCAAGGTCTGCTGTACCGTTCTTAGCTTTAAAGAAAAGTACCTTTTGCTCACATTTGTGTGTGTGTGTGTGTGTGTGTGTGTGTGTGTGTTGAGAGAGAGAGAGAGAGATTGATTGATTGATTGATTGAGGAGAGAATCCCAAGCAGGCTCCATGCTGTCAGCAAAGAGAGCCTGATGCAGGGCTCAATCCCACAAACCACGAGATCATGACCTGAGCTGAAATCAAGAGTCCTCTCAATAGTCAGTCGACTGACTGTGCCACACAGGTGCCCCTTGCTCATACTTTAAATGGATCAGCATGCATTCCTGTCATTTTAAAAAATGACCAATTGCAAATGATTTCTTACAAGATATTTCAGGCTCCTCCTTTAGAATGAACCATCAAAACAAATTCATACTCTGCCAGGACATTACATATATTTAACCCTTTCTGGGCCCCTGCAGCTCTGTTCCCCTGAACTGCCGGAGAAGGGCTGAGCAAATCCAGCCCTTTCGCCCGACCCTGGTCTCTGGTCCCTCTCATTTGCAGCGTGCCCTTCCAGGAGCTCATGGGGCCGAAGAGACGGCTGGTCATGAGCCAAAGGGAACCTGGTCATGGGGACCACATATTACCTTCTGTTTCTCATGCTCCCACATTTGCCGGGCGGCCAGTCCCACCTGCTGTCAGTTTTGTAGTCCGAAACGATGAGTGGATGGGTTCTCTCTCCCGGGCACACCCAGCTAACACATGAGTTGGGGCTTCCAGCTCTTATGAGCCAGACGTGAAAAGCAACAATCCACACTAAATGGCAAGATGTGGTAAAATGGCAAATACAAAGCAAAGCCTGGCCAGAGGCCCTGGGGCTCAGCCACCACCCAGGGGGCCACCGCACCCCCACCACCTACCACCTCCTCCAGCAACAAGGTAATCCCGTCTCGGACACACTGATGAAGGACAGGAGAGCACCCCCTTCACCCTTGGCCCCTCAGCCCCTCCCAGAGCCCCTGGCAGAAGCCCCCACCTCCACACCTCCACCAGGCTCTGCCTGAGACTCAGGACCTGTGTTCCAACTCACCATTTTCCCACTTGGCCCAAAATGTGCACAGAGAGCCACTGCCCCAACGAAGCCTCTTCCTGAAAAGCTGCACTCAAGTGCAGCTCTAGCAGAAACTCTTCGCCTTCCTCCACTTACGTCATCTAGCAGAGCGTCAAAGCAAGCCCTGCAAGGGTCATTCATTCTTTCGGTCAGTATGTACTGGGCATCTGCTGCATGCCGGCAGTGACACAGCCACACAGCGTGACATTCCAGTGTGGCAAATACACACACGGTCCCGTGTCAGACGGTAATAAAGTCATGGGCACAATGTAAAATAAAGCTAAGGGGGAGGCGCCGGGGTGCCTCAGTCGGTTGAGCGTCAGACTTCAGCTCAGCTCATGATCTCACGGTTTATGTGTTTGAGCCCCGCGTCAGGCTCTGTGCTGTTAGTGCGGAGCCTGCTTTGAATCCTCTGTCTCTCTCTCTTTCTGCCCCTCTCCTGCTCACACATTCTCTCTCTCAAAAATAAATAAACCCTTTTAAATAAACTAAAAATAAATAAAGACAAGGGGATAGAAGTGATGGGGTGGGGCGGGGGTGGGATCCACCTCATAAAGACGGGTCTGGAAAGGCCTCTCTGAGAAGGAAGCATTTGGGCAGAGGCCTGGGGGAAGTGAGGAGGTGGCACGGGGACGGCTATGTGGGGGACCAGGGAACACAAAGGCCCTGAAGTGAGAGTGTCATGACAAGTGCAGGGGACAGCAGCGGCCAGGTGGCTGGAGCCCAGGAAATGGGGGGAGGGTAGAAGAAGTCTGAGAAATCAGGTCAGAGAAGAGCCAGGGACCTGATCACAGAGAGCCTGCAGGCCACGGTTAAGACTTGGGTTTCACTGTAGGTACAACGGAAATCCACTGGAGCTTTTTAACAGTTCTGTGATCTGACATGGCTACTAAAAAATTCCCTCTAGGGGGCGCCTGGCTGACTCAGTCCGTTAAGCATCGGACTTCGGCTCAAGTCCTGGTCTCGTGATTCATGAGTTCGAGCCCCACGTCAGGCTCTGTGCCGACAGCTCGGAGCCTGGAGCCTGCCTCCAATTCTGTGTCTCCCCCTCTCTCTCTCTGCCCCTCCCCTGCCTGCACTCTGTTTTTCTCCATCTCTCAAAAATGAAGAAACATTAAAAAAATAAAAATGATTCCCTCTAGCTGCTACATGGAAAATAGGACGTGGGGGCCAATGGCACAGGCAAGGGGAGTTCAAAGGCAAGTGACCATGTTTGGGAAGAAGACAGTGGTGGTGGGGGTTGGAATATGGGCTTTAGCTGAATTTAGAACCAAACCTCCTGAGGAAAGAAAGGCACACAGGATGAGGGAAGAAATAAGAAATTTTTTAAGAACTGGAAAATATCTGAAAATTAAAAAACAGACATTGGGCCACGATAGGATAATCACTGCCGGGAGCTGCACCGCCCTTGCTGGATGACACAGTCACGGTAAGGAAATGGCAGACGTTGCACGGCTCCTGCCATGAGAGGCAGAACTGGTATCTCCTTCTGCTACTATTGCTCATGTGAAATTAAGCCTGTTGCTATTGATTAGGCCTCACAATGTTCCAAGTCAGGCCAATATTCCCCACACAGTTACCCCATAAGAAAAAGCATATTCCTGCCCCTGCATAAGGGATTTAGGATCAAAACATTATGAATATTTGACAAAAGTCTCTTCTAATGAGCCTTGCAGACCCAAAACACAAGGGGGGCTGAGAACACAAGAGTTACAATTAACTCTGGCCGGAGAAGAAGAGCCTAACTTAGAGATGAGACACAGACAAGGACCGGACATCAGCCGCTGCATATCTTTGCTATTGGAGTCACAAATACCCTCCCTTGCACTGACTTCAGCTATGAGGATGGATAAAAAATTAGAAACCCAGGTGCAAGGTCAACACACACAGGGCCCCCATTGTGCTTACATCAGGGAAAGGGCTTTCTCTGGCAACTTGTTAACAAGCATTCTTTCTCTTGTGGTTTATGAGCTAGATAAAATAACTCCCAGCCTATCTTTATACAATTTAACCTATGTTTTAGTTTTAGCGTTACTAACTTAAATAATATGTATATTATCCTGCTTTTTACTAAAAACATCTTGTTATTCTCTTGATTGTAAAATTTTCTTAACCTTACTGTAAGTGCATTACTTGACTTGGTTATAACTTGTTAATTAAAAACAAAGTCATAATTATTGGCCAAAACCCAACCCGTACAAAATAAGATAGGTTTGTTACTTTCTTAACCTCGGGAACTGATGCCAAGAATAAATTAGGATGGTTCTACAAAAATACTTCTGTAAAACTTGTCTCTGTACACCTTTGATGATTAAAACACCTTATCACTACAAGTTAGAAAATGTAATCAATTACTATTTTCTGATGTCATGTTATTGCTTAGCCAATAAAAAAGGGCACCAAAGCAGACTGAACAGAGACGCCTGCCTGGTGACCAAGAAAGAAACTTGAGGCTCTCTCACTCCTTTTTGCCGACACCATCTTTCCTTCAGGGGATCCTGGACCTGCTGGAGGCGAACTCTGGCAAATCACATCATCTTTCTATGTAAGCCAAGACTGAAAAAGACAAATACTGCAGGATCTCACTGCTATGTGGGTTTTTAAAAAATATCTATATGGTCACAGATACAGAGAACAAATTGATGGTTGCAAAGAGTGGCAGGTGAAGGAGGTCAAAAGTCACATACTTTCAGTTATAAAAATAAATAAGTCCTGGGGACATAATATACAGCATGGTGACAACAGTTAATGACTGTCCTGTGTATTTCAAAGCTGCTAAGAGAGACCTTCCAAATTTATATCACAAGAAAAAAATTTCTAACTACACATGCTGGCAGACCTTAACTAGACCTATCACAGTAATCCCTTCAATATGCAAATATTGAATCAGTACGTTGTATACCTGAAACTAATAGAATGTTATACATCAAATATGCCTCAACCTGGGGGGGAAAAAAAAGAAGTGCAGAGGACAGGGGGAGTTATATGGCACAAAGAAGGTGCCACAGTCCACCTTGATTGTGTCCCCTGAGCAACTAGCTACAATGACCCTGAGTCTCACCCAAGATGTATCAGCCGGAAGCAGGTGGGACACCGGGAAGAGCGGAGGCAAGACTCCGCACTCTCCCTGCAAGACCACGACCGGTCCCATTTTACTCCTGCCGGCCCAGCAGGTCTGACGGGAGGCTGGAGGAGGCAGTGCCAGGAGGGGAGGCACAGTCAGGTGCCCCAGCAGCTGGCCCGAGAGACACAGGGCTGCAGAAGCTGCCCAGGCCAGAGTCACACACAGAGCTGGGGGCCAGGGACGTGCACTGGATGCAGAGATCTCGGCCGGTGTCACGTCGGCAGACTGTGGTCCTAGAATGTAGCCAGTTGCCTTAGCAACAGTATCTCTATCCAAGGTGATCGATTACCCTGCTCTTTAACAAATTCAGTTCATTTCTTCAACCACCTCCTGGAAATAATAGGAGAACAAGCAAAACCCACCAGCAGACTCAGAGGGCAAATCACTCACAGGGCGCGCTCCCCAGGGGGCAGTGCTAGTGCCTGGAGCGAGGGAAGGGGACAGGGCTAGTGTACCCAAAATCTCAAATTTAAAACAAGAAAGCAAGAGCTAATAAAAAGACACTTAAAAATCCTAAATCCCTTTGTGACCATCCAAAATAAAGTCACATGATTCTCTGTCCCTCTCCTCACTTGACTTCATGGAACCCGCCATTCATTAGCTATTTGGTTGTTAGTTTCGTCTGTCCCATGACACTTCAAGCTTCCTGACAGCACTGGCTTTGTCTCTGGTTCACCCCCTCATCATATCCCCGGAACTAGAAACCTGCCTGGAGTATCGCAGTCCTGCAAGATTTATCAAATGAATGAATTAATCTCTCTTCCAGATTTCTAAAAACCCCTAATAAAGTAATATAGATTTACATTTCATGCATACATATGTAATATATCTTGTGTATATATACATATACATACATTTTACATAGATGTATTATTCCTTAAAGGAGGAAACCAGATGCGTTTTCAGCAAAATTAAGATGAAAGCAAGAAAAATCACATCGCTCCTATGTAAAGTTAGTTTGGATACATTAGTTAACACAATTATTATAATAAATTTGGTAAAAATAAAGTAAATGATCCCTATCTACAGCAGGTGACACCTGTTACCCAAGAAAATCAACAAAGAAATTACCACTAATAGTAAAAGAATGTGTTTATGTATCTGGGAATAAATTCAACCCACCAAAAACAACAGCCTCCATATTTACAAGTCACTCAATCAGGTAGAAAATATTACAGAAAAAAATCCCATTTGCCAAAATAATAAAAAGGATAAAACACTTAGCGATTAAAAGAAACATGAAGGATCCAAAGACTTTAAAATGCTCCAGAAAGACACAAAAGAACACGGATGTGAGCTGAAAAGCAGACAACCACGCCTCCCACCTTGAAAAGGACAGCATTCAAATGTCAGTTCTTCAATCGTGCATGTAAATTTGATGCGATCCCAATAAAAAAGCTGCTGGGGTGGGGGGAGCCAAGAGGTAAATTTATATAGTTGTGAATATGGTCGCAATTCAGCTTTAGATTATATCACTATTGTATCTTTGTGTTTTAAATATATCTTAAATTTACTTATTTTGAGAGAGAGAGAGAGAGAGAGAGAGAGAGAGAGTGTGTGTGTGTGTGTGTGTGTGTGTGTGTGTACATGTGTGAGCCGAGGAAGGACAGAGAGGGGGAAGGAGAGAATCCCAAGTGGGCTCCGTGCTGTCAGCACAAAGCCTGACACAGGGCTCAAACCCAAAACCGTGACATCATGACCTGAGTCTAAATCAAGAGTCAGATGCTTAAGCAACTGAGCCACCCAGACGTCCCTACAGTTAGTGTTTTTTTAAAACAAGATTTTAAAAAATGAGAATATCCATATATATGTTAATACATATAATTATGTGCCTACACATGCGAAGAACACACAAAAAGCTGGTCGCAGTGGTCACCTTTGGTCACAGTAGGAACCTGGTGTGAAAAGTCAGAAAGACCTTTGTCAACATAAGGCCAACACTTATCTCTATAGACAGACATGTACCTTCTAAATCTAATCGAGGGTGTACTTATTAAAAATTCAAAACTCTGATATGTTTAAAGAAACAGAGTTAACATGGAAGTTATCTCTGAATAAAAGTAAAGAAACTACAAATCTCAAGTGGCCAGGTTTTTACAACAAACAGTTTAAAACCCAGCCCACCTCCCCCAGAAGGGGCTAGAAGGCACCTTTCCCCACATCCAAATTCCTGTTCTTGAATTATCTCCATCAACAGACTCCAAGCACGGAGTTTAATACCACTGTCCCCTCTTACAAGTTGGCCTATAAATCCTTTTAGAATCTCAAATGAGAGGCCCTGTGTAATTATGAAGTATTACTGCTATGATTTATGTGCCCAAATGTTAGTAAATTCTAAATAAGATGCCTTACCGTGAGAATTTCTCTGTCAGTAAGAAATTCTCACCTTCTCATTTCCTGAGTGTTAACCTGATAGATGTTTTTTCTGGATCAGTTACACAGAAGAGGAAGGAAGGAAGGAAGGACGGAGGAAGGGAGGGAGGGGAAAGGAAAGATTGATTTCCTCAATAGCAGCAATTCAGGACAATTATTTTTATATTAGAGATAAAAATTAATGCTAGAATGATGGAAGTTGTATTTTTTCTCCCAAAATATAAGGCAGAAATTTTTATTTACTTTTAGGATTCTTATTTCACCCTACTGGACAACCAGTGTAAATCACGAGTTTTACACTGGAATCGCTCCTATATGAGGAATAAGTAATATATTCCATAAAGAATTTATCTGAAAATAAAAATATATAAATGTTTCTTCACAGACATTTTAGAACTGTGTTCTTACACTGGGAGAGTAATAAGCGAAGAATGGAAGTAAATGGAGGGAAGAGTAATATTCAGAAAGAAATCACACTGTGTGATTTCACTGTGACATCAAGCTCTGATTTAAAGATGACTGTAGCAGACACCTTCCTGGATGGCTCAGTTGTTAAGCATCTGACTTTGGCTCACGTCACGGTCTAAATGTTTGCGAGTTCCAGTCCCACATCGGGTGAGCTCGAGCTCACTTTGAGTGAGCACAAGTCCTACTCCAGGTGAGCCCTGCTTCTCTCTCTCTCCCTCTCTCTGCCCCTCACTCACTTGTGCCCTTTCTCTCTCAAAGGTCAAATCAAGATGACTGCAGCATCCTTCAGCCAGTGACCCAGCCTGGTGCCCCTTTCACAAGTGGGGGCAAAGGTCCTCGCAGATATAACGTAACTAGTTACGATGAGGTCATAGACGCCTCGGGGGATCCTAACTCCAGTAACAGTGGCCTCGTAAGGGGAGGGACAGAGGCACAGACACACTGGGAGGCCACGTGACAAAGGAGTCAGATCCTGGAGAGATGCGTCTCTAAGCCAGGGATCACCACGGACCACCAGCCGTGAAGGCGGGGAGAAGCACGGAACACATCCTCCCTCAAAGCTTCCAGAAGGAGCCAGTCTCGCCAATACCTTGCTTTCAAACTCCTAGCCTCCAAATTCGTGAGACAATAAATTCAAGTTGTTGAAGTGACCATCCTAGGAAACTAGTAAGAATCCAAATCCCAGAAGCAAATGACCAAGTAAAGGATATGGGGCTATTTCATCACCACTAACATATGTAAGACACACAAGTGGCTTATTTGGTATATTCAAGATGGCTGCAATTTTTGGCCTGTACGTTCTTGTTAAGGAATAGGGTCTCTGTCCCTTCCCAATAAATCTGGGCAGGTCCCGTGAGGTTAAACCATGGCAGGGGTGACACAGCGCCAATTTCCAGGCCCAGGTTTTAAAACACCTGCGACTTCTACTTCCTGTCTTCGGAACACTTGATCCTGGTGCCCCGCGCTCCCATGGAAGAGGTCTGAAGCCACCACACCGGAGAGCCCCGTGGAGAGGCCCCGAGACTCAAGACCACAGGGAAGTGCCCTGACTGCCTCGGGGGCGATTCTTGGGGGGCAGGGAAATGCAAATCAAGACCACAAGGAGGCACCACCTCACACTGCTGTGACGGCTATTATCAAACAGACAAGCGTGTGGTGAGGATGTGGAGGAAAGGGGGCCCTTTGCTCTACCGGCGGGAAGGTAAACTGACAGCCACTGTGGAACACAGCAGGGAGCTTCTCAAAAAATTACAAGTAGCGCTACCATATCGAGCAATTCCACTTCTGAACATTTACCCAAAGAAAACAAAAACACTAACTCAAAACAACCTATGCACCTTCATGTTCGCAACATCATTTACAAGAAACGAGAATAACCTAAGTGTCCGCTGGTAAGTGAAGGGATGAATGTTGCAAATATACACAATGGAATATTATCTGGTAATAAAAAGTGAAATCTTGGCACTTGTGACAACACAGATGGACCTTGACGGCATTATGCTCAGTGAAATACGTCAGAGAAAGACAAATACTGTATGATCCCACCCATATGTGGAATTTTTAACAAAACAAAGAAAGAAGGTCAAAGATAAAGAGAACAGATTGGTGGTTACCAGAGGCAGGGGGCAATGGGTAAAGGGAGTCAAAAGGCATAAACTTCCAGTTGTAAACCACATGAAGTCATGGGGTATATTGTACAGCACGTGACTATAATTAATAATACTGTATTCAAGGGGCCGCTGGATGCCTCAGTCAGAAGAGCATGCGACTCCTGATCGCAAGGGGCTTAAGTTCGAGTCCCAGGTTAGGTGTAGAGATTACTTGAATAAATAAGTAAACTTTAAAAAATAATAAAAATAGGGGCACCTGGGTGGCTCAGTTGGTTAAGCCTCTGACTTCAGCTCAAGTCACGATCTCGTGGTTTGTGAGTTCAAGCCCCGCATCTGACTTTGTACTGACAGCTCAGAGCCTGGAGCCTGTCTTCAGATTCTGTGTCTCCCTCTCTCTCTGCCCCTCCTCCGCTCATGCTCTGTTTGTCTCTCTCTCAAAAATAAACATTTAAAAAATTTTTTAAATCATAAAAATAATAATATTGTATTGCATATTTGAAAGAGTAGATCTTATAAGTCTTCGTCACAAGAAAAAGAAACACCTCATAAGTACGTATAGTGACAGATGTCAACTAGACTTATCACGGGGATCACGTCACAATATAAACAAATATCAAATGATGCTGTACACCTGACACTACTATAATGCTACATGTCAATTCTACCTCTATTTTTTTTTAAAAAAAGCAGTTCAAAAATCAGCACACAGAGACCTATGCCCCTCAACAACTAACAGAATTGGATTAACGACTTTTGAAGGAGATTATACACAAAAAGTTAAATTGTGAATTTGCAAAATAAGTAAGTACTGTATTCTGCACAAATACAGGGAAGCGAGGCTAGATCGGAGTAGACAGTGAACCACATGTCAGTGACTGAAGTAAACCTGATTTCAGTCATATGTTTTAGTTTTGTTAACATGAAACTAACTTTCAAATCAACACTACTGAGATATAATCTATCTACAATAAAACGAACCCATTTTAAGTACCTTTCAGTAATTCTGATAAATGTATATAGCTGTGTAATCACCACCACAAGTAAGATATAGAACACTTCATCACTCCAAAAAGTCCATCCCCCACCTCAAATAAATGAACAAGAGAAAATTCAGATCAAAGCAACAAAAAACGATTATGGTCTTGGCAGGGAGGGAAAGAGGTGGCTAAGGAAGGTTGGGTAGTTGGGGCGCCTGGATGACTCAGTCAGAAGAGCATGCGACTCATGGGGCGCCTGGGTTGAGCGTCCGGCTTCGGCTCAGGTCATGATCTCGCTGTTCGTGGGTTTGAGCCCCGCGTCGGGCTCTGTGCTGACAGCTAGCTCAGAGCCTGGAGTCTCCTTCAGATTCTGTGTCTCCCTCTCTCTCTCTCTGACCACCCTCTGCTCAAGCTGTGTCTGTCTGTCTCTCTCTCTCTCAAAAATAAATAAAAACATTAAAAAAAATTTTAAGAAGAGTATGAGACTCTTGATCGCAGGGTCATGAGTTAGAGTCCCACACTGGATGCAGACATATTTAAAAATAAAATCTTAAAAAAAAAAATAAACAGGAAGGTAGATAGTTTAGGGTATGCTTGTAATTAACCTGCAAATCTGAAATGCCCAAATATCTAATGGGGATTGGGGGAGAGAATCACAACAGTGCCTTACTTCTGCTGAAAACAGAACAAGACGACTCGTTTTTTTTTTTCTTTAATATAATTTATTGTCAAGTTAGCTAACATACAGTGCGTACAGGTGTTCTTGGTTTGGGGAGGAGATTCCTGTGATTCATCACTTACATACAATACCCAGTGCTCATCCCAACAAGTGCCCTCCTCAATGCCCATCACCCACTCTCCCCTCTCCCCTCTCCCCCATCCCCCCTCAGTTTGTTCTCTGTATTTAAGAGTCTGTATGGTTTGCCTCCCTCCCCCTCTGTAACTATTTTTCTTCCCCTTCCCCTCACCGTGGTCTTCTGTTAAGTTTCTCAAATTCTACATATGAGTGAAAACATGGGATCTGTCTTTCTCTGACTTATTTCACTTAACCTAATACCCTTCAGTTCCATCCATGTTGCTGAAAATGGCAAGATTTCATTCTTTCTCATTGCCTAGTAGTCACTATGGAAGACAGTATGGAGGTTCCTCAAAAAATTAAGAATAGAACTACCCGATGACCCAGCAACAGCACGACTAGGAATTTATCCAAAGGACGCAGGAGTGCTGATTCATAGGGGTACGTGTATCCCAGTGTTGACAGCAGCACTTTCAACAATAGCCTAAGTATGGAAAGAGTCCAAATGTCCACCATCTGATGAATGGATAAAGATGATGAGATTTATATAAACAAGATGATGGGGTTTTAAATGGGGAAGAATTGTAGTCTTACCCTGAAATACTATTAAGCCACTAGGAAAAAACACCACCACCAACAAAAAAGAGTCCTCAGCAGAAACCATCAAGAATAAGATTACAAAACACAAGCTCTGAGGGTGGCTTGAGCACCTAGGAAGACCTGGCTAAGCTCCCTCTCTGCCTACTCACTCAATATCCAAACCCTGTCATTACCTCAAGACCGCAGAGCACTTCTAGAAAGGCTTCTTGTGCTAAATTGCCACATAAGTAGAAACAGCCAGAAGCCTTTTCTGTCACAGTAGGTCTGTGACATAACATAATCTGCCACTTAGCTTCCGAGTGCAAAGCTTCAGAAGTGTCTGAACCTTGAGTTTCTGTGAGCCCAAGACAAGCAGGGACACACAGAGGTTCCCTCACTATTCACACGGTCTCGCTCGTCTTGTATGGGGAAAAGTTCGTAAGGTATGAATTCAGTCTACCCAGATGCCGAATGCCGGTGTGACTCTTCCAGGGCTCCTGGTGGCTTTGGAGCCCAGAGGGTGCAGGGCTATAGGAAGGGCCAGCCAGCGCCCACTGGCCTTACCCTCTGGCCAATTCCTATTGCCGTTAATTATTGTCATATTGAATCATTTTTCTATTAGCTTAACCAACCACCTAGATTATCAAGTCCCTGGACAACAGCCAGGACTGCATTCCGTCCCCCACATCAGAGACCCAGCACGGGGCCCACAGTGAGTGCAATGACCAAGCGTCCTATGCCTGGCGACAGTCGAGCTCTGTCAGCTTTCCAGACACAGACTCGTGGGGGGGCCGGAGGAGGGGGGGCAGACACATACAGTAAGACTACAAAGGGGTGACAGTCTAGGATGCTTGTGATGATTAATTTCGTGTGCCCATTTGGCTTGGCCATGGTGCACAGATATTTGGACAAACATTATTCTCGATATTTTTGTGAAAGGATCTTTGGTGGACTTTGAGAAAGCAAGACTGCCCTCCATGATGTGAGTGGGCCTCATCCAACCAGCGATGACCTGAGCAAAACAAAATACTAACGTCCCCCTGAGCAAGAAGAGATTCTGCTAGTAGACGGTCTACAGACTTAAACTCAACACTGGCTTCTTCCCTTGGTCCCCGGTCTGCTAGCCCATCCTCTAGACTCCGGGTGTGTCGGGTTCAGTCATCACATGAAGTCTGTGCTCGCTGTGTACAGAGCTGCCCTGTGAACAGCACAGGGGTCTGGGATGCTGACCCCTGCTGAAAATCCGTGTGTAACTTCTGACTCCCCCAAACTTAACTATGAATAGACCACTGCTGACCAGAAACCTTACTGACAATTAATACACATTTTGTATGTCATGTGTTTTACATACTGTACTCGTACAACAAAGTAAACTGGAGAAAAAATGTCATTAAAATCATAAAAATACATTTATAGTACTATAATGTACTGTAAAATTTCACATATAAGTGGGCCACACGGTTCAAACCCCATGCTGTTCAAAGGTCCGCTGTATATATAAATACATACATACATATCTACACCCCCTCACCCAACCCCATGCTGTTCAAAGGTCTACTGTATGGGTGTGTACACACACACACCACCATCACCACCACCACAGAGGTTCTGCTTCTCTGGAGAATCCTAAGAAACCACAGCAACTCTCCTGGTCACCTGTGGAAGGTCACCCATTTGTCACTTAGCGGATATACACCCTTGGCAGCAGTTTCTCTACCACTTCTCCGCCTCTCGGCATCTGGACGCTTCCCCCATTCATGCCCTAAAAGGGTGGTTAATCTCGCCCTAGAGTTCCCACTGGAGGCCGCCTCACGTTCCAGTGGCCACACTGGAAGATGAGGCTGACGGCTGGTCTGTTCAGCGGTGGTGAGGGCGGTGGAGTCACGTGGCACAGAACTCACGAAGCTGGTCAACACTGACCCTCAAGCCACTGCCCCTCATTTTTTTCTTCATTTGCAAGACTACAGCACCCAGTGATTCAAACACTCACCTAAACTTTCCTGTGAGGGGCACCTGGGTGGCTCAGTTGGTTAAGCATCCGGCTTCGGCTCAGGTCATGATCTCACAGCCTGTGGGTTTGAGCCCCGCGTCGGGCTCTGTGCTGACAGCTCAGAGCCTGGAGCCTGCTTCAGATTCTGGGTCTCCCTCTCTTTCTGATCCTCCCCTGCTCGCTCGCTCGCTCGCTCTCTGTCTCTCAAAAATAAGTTTAAAACATTAAAAAAAATTTTTTTTAACTTTTCTGTGAGGTAATTCTGTAGGTGCAATTCAAGCCCATAACTTTCAGAAGGAAACATTACCTAAACAAACCCCGGGTGGGCCTGACTCAGTGGCAAGATCGGAAGAGCAGAGCTGACACTTCGCCCAAGCAGCGCTAATTCTATACGTAGGTCCTACTTCAGACAGTGCCCGACGCATCCTGTCTGCCTTCCGGTTCTTGGACCTGCCCGGACAGGCCCCGGACTTGCACATAAGCCAAGTCCTCGCAATAAATATCTTGATATGTATCTCTTCACAGTTCTGTTTCTCTGGTTGAACCCTGGCTGCTACACCTCTCTTTGTCTCAACCTTCTGTAGGCCTCAGTTTCCCATCTGTGAAACAGACACAACAGTAGCTACTTCGCAGGTATGGCTCAAGGACAGCTCAAGTAAACTGAGCACAGTACCTGGCACATGGAAAGGTTCTAATAAGTATGAAATATTATTGTTCTTGTAACTGTCATTATTGTCAGCGAATCCATGCCTTTTGGGAAGTTTATATATTAGTGGGTAGATTAAGAAAAATAATTATAACAAAGATCTTTGTTAAAAATATACATAGATGGGGCACATGAGTGGCTCAGTCAGTTAAGTATCCAACTTTGGCTCAGGCCATGATCTCATGGTTCATGAGTTCAAGCCCCATGTCAGGCTCTGCACGGTCAGATTCTCTGCTGCTTTGGACCTCCCTCTCTCTCTCTATTTCTCTCTCTCTCCCCCTCCACCCCCATCTCCATCTCCCTCTCTTTGCCCCTCATCTGCTTGCACTCTCTCAAACATTTCTTTAAATGTAAGCAGATACAGTGTACCACAAATTAAGAAAAGAAACACCAAAGCATCTCTGGGGCATCGTGGAAGGTAAGCCACCACAGTACATAACATAGTTGGGCCCAAGTTCAACACTGCTTCTGCTCTGGGACCATAAATCTCCCAAGAATATGCTACAGGGCAAGAAACTCCCTCCTGCAGCAAAAGCTTTTAACCAGATCAATGGAGGAGTGTTTCCCAATGGCTAGGAATGTGCTTGGTGTTGTGCTAAGGGCTGAGGAATAAGGAGATTACACGAGAAAAAAAAAAAACACCACCCCACATGGAGAGACAAGAAGCATCAAATAATAAGGAAGCAAACACCTATTTTCCAAATGTAACAAGGTAATAAAAGGACCTGACAAGGGAAGCAAAGGAGAGAAAAAAGGGACTTGGGTTGCAACCAGCTAGGCTAGAACCTTCCAGCAAAGTGAAGCAAAAGCCTGGGAGGAAGGGGAGAGCAGGTGCGCTCCTAGCTTTCCGGGAGACCAGGCAGTTATTTCTTCTGTGGTCCATTCTGCCCTCGGCCTCCCCCACCCTCCACGAGCTGGCAGGCCGCACCCTGCGCAGGCTGGGCCACCGAGCACCCTTCTCTCCAGGCAGCAGTCTGGGAGACAAGCTGACGGCTGACCGGGGACACTGTCTCATTGTTTTACTTGTGGTGGTTTTCACCTGAAACACTGTTACTGGCGAAGCCCAAGGACTCCAAACTGGTGACCTCCCAGGTACTCCATGAACCACACGAATGTCTGTTTCAAACTGCACTTACACTGGGGCTGTTGAGAGATGGCCATGGTGGTCATACTTCCTTTTCCACATCCAGCATGGAGTCCAATGTGGGGCCCAAACTCCTGACCTCGAGATCAAGACCTGAGCTGAGATCAAGAGTCAGACACTAAACCAACTGAGCCACCCAGGTGCCCCCACATGCTGCTGCTTTTAAAACATTTAGAAACAACTGTTCTCTTTTGATGTATAAAAATGCAACTGATTTCTGTACGTTGATTTTTGTAGCCTGTGACTTTACTGAATTCATGAATCAGTTCTAGAACGCTTCTGGTGGAGTCTATTGGGTTTTCCATGTAGAGTACCATGTCATCTGTGAAAAGTGAAAGTATGACTTCATCTTTGCTGATTCTGATGCCTTTTATTTCCTTTTGTTGTCGGATTGCCGATGCTAGGACTGCCAGCACTGTGTTAAACAGCAGCGGTGAGGGGCACTTGTAAGGAAGAGCCCTGGGTGTTATATGGAAACCAACTTGGTAATAAACTATTAATAAAAAAAATTAAAAAAAAAGAAACTGCCCTCAACTAATTCCACATTACAATTTCTGAAAATTGACGTCTGGAGTGGACCTATTCTGAAAGATGGCAAATTGCTGCTAAAAATGTACGCACAGGTTACGTGTCATCATTTACCCCCCAAAACGCAAAGGACTAATTCAGGACAATTTTTTTTTCAAATAATCCTTCTGTTCACACAAAAGGAAAATGCACTTTATCCCCTAAATGCAGTTTCCCTGGTGATGGGATGGCCCACGTTCAATGCCGCCAGCCCTGACCGCTCCCTTAAAATTGAGCAGCTAGTAAAGTTCGTTAGGGTGACAGCTGACAGTCACCGCTTCCATAGCAAAAGCTGTCCACGAAGCAAGGTTTCTAACCAGGCATTCGTGACACCCCTGTGAACCAGGATCAAACCAGACCATCCTGAAGAGCGAGAATATGGAGCTGGTATCGTTTACAAAGAGGACTCTTTCATTAAAGGACCTTCCCTTGTATGTGTATTAAATAAATACGCAATTACACGAAGAAACATATTCACACAGCAGGAGCCACATAAAGCCACATCTGCATATATTATACTCCGAAAGGTTTATTTAAAACATTATTAAACGACACAGCCTAGACACAGTTACCTGCCCAATGTGAACCAGTGCAACAAACAGCTCTCTCTTCCAAAGGAGATGTGCCCGGAAGCAAGCTAACAATAGCTTAAGAGGAGAAGAATTCCTACTTGTCAATAAATTACCATTGAAAGCTTAGTTAAAACTAAATTTATGCCTCACACATACCCATTACAATTCAACAGCGTGACCTTTTCCTTCATTAAGCGCCAGAATCCAGACAGAGTCTCCCCACTGAATTAACTGTACTTTTTTTCTAAAGTCTCAAATGTCACCACTAAAAAAATGTTATTGGGTCAAAGACACGAGAACCTGGGCTCTACCAAGTTTACTCTGTTTCTCAAATATCTGCCATGTCCAAGTCCGTTAGCATATTTGGATTTAGAGAAATGTTTTTTAAGCTCACTTATTTTTGAGAAAGAAAGCAGGGGAGGGGAAAAGAGAAGGAGGGGTGGAGGGAGAGAGAGAGAGAATTCCAAGCAGGCTCCGCTCTATCCGTGCAGAGCACAGAGTGTGACATGAGACTTGAACTCACGAACCGTGAGATCGTGATCTGAGCCCAAACCAAGAGTCAGATGCTCACCTGACTGAGCGCCCCAGGCGCCCCAGAGGAATGGTTAGTTGGTACTTTCTTTAGAGAAATTTCTTGTCGCTAATCCAAGGAACAAAACAGTTACGCTAAAACTCACACACACCACACCACACCCAGTCCTACACATGCACACAAATCTGTGCGCACACACAAACACACGTGTGCCCTCATGCTTATAAAAACGCAGATCATTTCTTCAAAAGTTACTTTTGGGAAACAGTAATGAAGAATTAGATAAAGAGGAAACATCTATATTCCTCTACTCAGTTCATGTGTGCCTACAGATGTGCACACACACACACTAGTACGAACATGGGTTACAACTATTATTTTTTCAGGAAGCACCTGGCAAAGAAGGATTTTAGAAAAATCACACTGGACTTGTACCCACTGAACTTGAGCCCATTTAAATAAACATAAGCCATGCTAAAGTCTGTCGTGTCACTAAAAGGCTAAAAGTTAATAGAAGTCAATGCCATTATTTCACTCATTATATGCTTAAATAGCTGAGGGCTCAAATTGATCTTTAAAAATATTTTAGATCCTATTTATACAATTTTTCTGGTGACACATTCAGAGGCTCACACTCTCATCGCTTTCCCCTTGGTCACCCAGACATCTAGGAACACCCCTCCCCCACCAAGTGCTCCTGTAGTCAGAGGACACTACCCCTGACCAGCCATCACCCACTGCGTATTTGCCTGAGCGACCCCGGAATGCCTCCGCATTGTTTCTAAAGCACTAACTGCTAGAAAATGGGTCTCCAAACCAAGTTGTCCAGCCAACATGCCCAGCAATTGCGCTAGAGCTAGAAGATGCAAAGATTTTTTTTTTTTCATGCTTTCCGTGTCAAACTCCAGCCTAGCACACAGGCGGTGCTCAGTGCCTGTAGGACGGGTGGACGAGTGACGGGGTGAGCAAGCTCACAGTCGAGGGCAGGGCTATCTAAGAAATAGAACGCAGGCCACACGTGGGGGGCACATAAGGCTAAATGCTCTGGTGGGCACACTGAAGAAGGTAGAAAGGAACAGGTATATCTTAATATATTTAACCTAACAGAAAATACTTCCATTTCTACACGCAATGAGCATTAAACCACTATTAATGAACCGTTTACCTTGTTTGGTACTATGAAATCTAGTGTGCATTTTACATTTACAGCGCATCCCAGTTCAGACAGCGCATTTCCAGAGCTCATTAGCCCCATGTAAGTGGTGGCTCACCTAGGACCAACCAAAGTGATACAGGAGTTCCACTGTGGCAGAAAGTTCTGTTTGGGCAACAGAGGGAGGCAGCAAGTACACGGTGGGGCTGAGCGGGCATGCTCAGGGCAGGGCAGAAGGCCCTGGTGGCCACGCTGAAGAGGACAACCTTCATCCTATGGAGAGCAGGGAGTGGGAGGGTGATAGGATTAAAAACCTCAGCGGAGGGGCGCCTGGGTGGCTCAGTCGGTAAGCATCCAACTCTTGATTTCTGCCCAGGTCATGATTTCACAGTTCATGGGTTCAAGCCCGCGCTGGGCCCCATGCTGATAGTGCAGAGCCTGCTTGAGGTTCTCTCTCTCCCTTTCTCTCTCTGACCCTCTTTTCCCCACACCCTGTGTGTGCTTTCTCTCTCTCTCCCTCCAATTAAATCAACATTTAAAACAATTTCTTTAAAAGAAAAGGTCAGTGGTGATCAGTGGTTTAAAAAGCACAAATTCAAAATCAATCCACGATGAATACTCTTCCAATTCAAGATAAAATATTAAATACAAGGAAAACGCAGGATGTTTTTCATGAAACTGAATTTACTCAGTGTAATGAAGGATTGTTTCTTCAGAGATTTGATGCCTTGGAGGTGGCGGGAGGGGAGGACAGTGCGGGGGCGAAGGCATTAAAATGGGCTTTTATGAGATGGAGTAACTGCAGACTGTCACTGTGCTTTAAAAACGGCCTTCAGGGTGCCTGGGTGGTTCAGGTGACTGAGAGCCTGGCTCACGTCATGATCCCAGGGTCACGGGACTGGGCCCCCATCAGGCTCCGCGCTGAGCACGGAGCCTACCTAAGCTTCTCTCTTTCTCTCTCTCGGCCACTCTCCCCAACTCCCCTCTCTCTAAAATAAAAATTAAAAATAATAAATAAATAAAATGAAAAAAAATTACGCTACCCTTCCTGGTCAAATTTTAATAGCTGCAACATTATGCTGCTCCCAAAATTCTACTTCTAAATTTTATTTGTAAATAAAATCCAAAATTCTGGAACCGCTGGTTTTTAAATAATTTCTGGACTTTATTAAGAGGAACATAGGGTCTAATGTGCTCACATTATTCCATATCCTGATTTTCTTATTTCGTACACGTATCCATGCAGGACTAATGCTTACACATGACTTTTATCTTAAGCTGCTATATAGTAATTCAGTATATTATGCAAATCACTGTTTAGTCATTCCTGTGATGCTCTGTTAGATATATTACTTTATTAGTATGAATAGCTTTACCCAAATTAACTTTCTTCCTCCAACCCTGATTCTATGGATTAGTTCCTCAGAATACAGTTCTCAACAGGGAATTTGTGGGTCAATGGTAATGAACAGCTTGACTCTGTGGTGAGTTCTTATTCTAGAACACCAGGCTGCGGCAAAAAGACAACAGGCAGCTCCGTCAGTATTTCTTCACCCCCTAACCTATAATGGGCTATAATTATTTTCGGTACTTTGACTGACAAATGACTCTTAATTGTCACTTCTGTTGTTTCAAATTCCTTATATTCATCTCTCCTAACTAGTGAAGACTTTGGCTGTCCTTTGAGATCTCAATTATTTTTATTTTCGATGATAACCACTTAATCTTTAAAACTGTCCCATTATCTACACCTATGCTACGGAATTCCATTTACTAGGTATTCCATAGCCTGTGGGCGGGCTATTTTTTTTTCCCCTTCAGATATTCAGGCACATCTGCCTTGTGTATGGTGATTTTCTTCATTGCTTCAATGGTCATAAGTTTATCTTCCCTATACAGCTGGGTTCAAAATGCTATTCAATTTTCCTCAAGTTATTTTATTGATAAATACAGTGGAATCCGAAACCAAGACCTTTATACTCTGAAATTAATATACTTTTAAAACTGCAGAACCTTCTGGTATGAGTGAAATAGTCTCAGAGAGTTCCTCAGGTGGACCTGTCCACATCGGAAAATGACAGCTGTCCCCAAAGAGGTGCCCTTCTCCAATCAGGAGGGAAGCTGAACAGGATACCTGAGAATCAGAACCTTGCACTCTTCCCTCAGAGGTGTTCAGCACTACAACTCTGTCCCCTGCCACCGTGTCAACATCTCAACTCGCTCACCTCAAATTAGACTTCCACACAAAAGATCACCGAGAGACAAGAGCAAGAGCCCGAAGAAATATGCGACTGCCCGAGAGTACAAAAATCCTATCGCTATGTCTATGGAGGCATTTCACCTACTTTTCACATAATGAAATTTCATGGGCAATATTAATAATTGCCCCTTATGGGTGGAAAATGGAGAGGAGAAAACAACAGGATATAGAAAAAAGAGGGGCGCCTGGGTGGCTCAGTCCATCAAAAGTCCTGTTCTTGACTTCAGCCCAGGTCACAATCTCATGGTTCAGGAGATGGAGCCCTGGGTGGGGTCTGTGCTGACAGTGCGGAGCCAGCTTGGGATTCTCTCTCCCTTCCTCCCTCTCTCTCTCTCTCACTGTCCCCTCTCTCAAAATAAACAAACTTGATTTTTTTTTTCAAAGAGAAGTATTTTTTTTAATGTTCAGTTTCGAGAGACAGAGTGTGTGAGCAGGGGAGGGGTAGAGAGAAAGACAGAGAATCTGAAGCAAGCTCCAGGTGCCCCACAATAAGCAAACTTTAAAAAAATGATAAAAGAGGGGTGGGCCCAGTTGGTTAATCCTCTGACTTTGGCTCAGGCCACGATCTCATGGTTCATGGGATCAAGCCCTCAGTTGGACTCTGTGCTGACAGCAGGGAGCCTGCCTGGATCCTCTGTCTCCCTCTCTCTCTGCTTCTCCCCAACTCTCTCTCTCCTCAAAAATAAACATCTAAGAGGCGCCTGGGTGGCTCAGTCGGTTGGGCATCCGACTTCGGCTCAGGTCATGATCTCACGGTTCATGGGCTTGAGCCCCGCATCGGGCTCTGTGCTGACAGCTCAAGAGCCTGGAACCTGCTTCAGATTCTGTATCTCCCTCTCTCTCTGACCTTCCCCCACTCATGCTGTCTCTCTTTGTCTCTCAAAAATTAAAAAAAAATTTTTTTAATTAAAAAAATGTCAAAAAATTTAACAAAAAAAATCTAAAGAAATAATTTGAAAATAAATTTTAAAAAGAATGTATATAATTGTTACAGAGCTTAAATCATACAAGTTCTACTACTCTATACATGTAACTTATATAGAAAAAAAGAACCCAGAAGTAAATTTCTTGAAAGCTTAAATAATGGTTATCTGAAAGGAGATATGGATAACTGTGAAAGGAGAATTATGGGTAACTTTGATTTTCTTCAGACTTCCTGTGCAATATGTACTTGTACAACATACTTTACATATTTTTATACACATATGCCTAAAGAACATGCTTTTCTTCTTGTAAAAATGAGATTTTTTTAATGGAAGTAGGGGGTGCCTTGGTGGCTCAGTCAGTTAAGAATCTGACCTCAGCTCAGGTCATGATCTCACGTTTCATGGATTCAGGGCCCTTGTCATGCTCTGTGCTGACAGCTCAGAGCCTGGAGCCTGTTTTGGATTTTGTATCTTCCTCTCTCTCTGCCCCTCCCCTGCTCACACTCTGTCTCTCCCTCTCTCTCTCTCTCTCAAAAAAAAAAATTAAAAAATAAATCCATGAAAATAAAAATGGAGGTAGCAAAGATCTTGACATTATACTGAGTCATGTGCTACTGAAAATTAAGCTAAGTTACCTCAACTTTTACTTAGGCCACGGCTCATTCAAGGCAAGCACCCCCACTTTTTCCCATAGATGCCAGGCCTTCTAGCATCACTTGTAAGTCTATCAGAGATTCATTATAATAAAATTCTCAAAATACTATGAACTTTCAACCTGCCTTTTTTTTCTTCTTTTTTAGGTCCTAATCTCTAACACACTTGCAAAAAATTACCGCAGTGAGGTTTACATAATAGCGACTCTGATGGTATTGTGGTCAAGCTGTTTTAAGTCCTTATTTGTTAGATAAATATTGACGCATTTACTGGCAATGATAAAATATAATATTTATGATTTCCTTAAAATACTCCAGCAAAAAAAAAAAAAAGTGGTAGAGGGAAAACAGATAAAATAAATCAAGAGAAAGTTGGAGTGACTGGGTGATGGGTACCGCTATTCTGTTCTACTCCGTGTACAGAGTGTTTCCATAATACGGATTTTTTTTAAGATGCTTTGAAAAATAAAAAATTTACATATGTGTGCAACAGTTCTTCATATCACCCAGTGTATAAAGTTAAGCTCATACCCAAACACCTTTTTTTGTTTTTAACATCAGGGTGACTATTTCAAAGGCAGCGGTTGACTCTGTGCCTTTTCTTTATCAGGCAATACAGAGTTCATGCATGCATAAATCTACCAAGAGCAAAAAAAAAAAAAAAAAAAAAAAGGGGCTCTTTCATACACATCAAAAGATTTGGGTCAGAAGATTTCCGGGGCACCTGGGAGGCTAAGTTGGTAAGCGTCCAACTTCGGCTCAGGTTATGATCTCACGGTTTGTGGGTTCGAGCCCTGTGTCAGGCTGTGTGCTGAAGCTGGGAGCCTGGAGCTTCCTTCAGATTCTGTGTCTCCCTCTCTCTCAGCCCTCCCCTGCTCATGCTCTTTCTCTCTCAAAAATAAACAAACATTTTAAAAATTTAAGAAAAAAAAAAAAGGTTTCAGATTTTCTGCCCTGGGTCAAAGAGTGACGAAGACAGAGGCTGACATGGCACTCGGCTCGGGGCGTTTAGGAAACAAAATGAGCTGCGTGCTGACTTGGGCAACAAGACCGTGTGCGAGGAGACCCATCCTGCTGCTCGCCACGAGCCAGGGCTCCCTGCTTCCCTACGAGGGAGGGCTGGTTCACACACAGCCAGCGGCAGGGCAGAAGCCTCCGCACCCAACCCAAGTCAGGCGACCAAGACCAGTATCATTTACTTCACAGAGTCCATTCTTGGTAACAGCTGCAAAGTAGAACACAAACACTAAGGAACTGGGATCCCCAAACTGAGGACTTCCCAGTGTGTCAAAAGTAAAAATGAACCAGAGCCCCACATCGGTTCATAAGGCACTCATGGCTGATGGTCTTTCAAGTCCATGACCACAAGTGAGCCTCTCATCGCCTTTGAGAAGAGAGTAGGGCCTATGTTATTTCCACTCCACAGATGCAGAAACCCAGGTTCAGAGCTTTGAAAGACTTGCTTCCAAACAACAGTCTTCTGACTCCAAAGACAGTGCTTCTTCACGACTCAGCACTCTACTAGCCATGGTCTGTGATGGGAAGACTAAGTAGGCACCTCGTGCGTAAGGCCAGGCAGAAAAAGGTCTCACTTGAGGTCCCTGGGTGGCTCAGTCGGCTGAGCGTCCGACTTCGGCTCAGGTCATGATCTCACAGTTTGTGGGTTTGAGCCCCGCATCAGGCTCTGTGCTGACAGCTCAGAGCCTGGAGCCTGCTTCGGATTCTGTGTCTCCTTCTCTCTCTGCCCTTTTCCTGCTCACACTCTGTCTCTCAAAAGTGAATAAGCATTAAAAAAAATTTTTTTAAAGAAAAAGGTCTCACATATCCGGAATTTCAAAGCCACCTCAAGTATGTCCTGGTTACCCACGACTAGTGTGTGTACTGTCCATTCTTTGCTAAGAGCATGGAGACGCTGACGGACTGGACTTCCATTTGCTCCCATGCATCTGCAGGCTGGCTTTCTCTGCTTTCAGAGCTCTGATAGGCCTCCTAACACCTCACTTTAACCTAAGACACAGATTCAAATTATTTTTTCTATGACCAGGAAGCATGTCATGCCCGTGTGGCTGGAGGCCGACTCCTCATAACCCACACGGCCCACAGGGAGGGGAGTTGGTAGCGTGGGGACGGCGGCCCTCAGCGCCCAGGGACCACTCGACCTCGTAGGAGAGCAAAGCCTACCTCTCTGACTTCATGGAGCTGGCCGGGATACTGACTCTTGGCTCTTCGGGCGGCTGCAGGCGACTTGTGATGCGTGACTGTGACAACACCGGGGGCCCCCGCGCCGAGGTGTCTCTGGCTACAGGGAGACGCTGGGTTGGGCGTTCCATGGGGGAGCAAAGTGAGACTGCGGCTTCGGGAACTTGGCGTCGTCTAGAATAAGCAACAGGTGTCAAAACTCAGCAACCAACCAGCAGAACACAGTTAAGTGTTGGCTTCCATTTATTTTGGACCTCTTAACCTTCCCCCTTTGTCTATTTAGAGGGATGAAAGCATGGGGAAGAATAGGGACGCGACAACATGCCCAAATCCCACACTCACTTCAAAGAGGCCATAATCTTCCAGGCTCATCTGGAACTGTGTCTCCTGCCCTTCTCTCTTGGCCATGAAAAGCGACTAAGTCCCCCAAACACACAGGCTCTTACCATCTGTGCCTCTGCATATATGAGCTCCCCTTCTAGAATGCCCTTCCCCTCATGGCTGGCAAAATTCACCTGAACCTTAAGACTCAACTCCGCTTTCTGATCTGTGCAGCATCTCCCTGTCTGCCTCAGCCTCCCCGCTGCTCTGAATCCACTGCATCGAGATTACGTTCCTCGTAGAGTCAGCTTCCTAAGAGATGTTTCAAACTCGTCTTTCTCTCCCCAAGATCTGGCACATAATGAATTGTCTCATTTATTAGGTACTTAATAAATGTCTGCTGCACGACTGAATGTACTAAGTTATCCACCAATTAATCTCCATTTGTTAGTGCAGTGCCCTTACTTCAGCCTAGAGGAATATATAGTGCTGTAGGATAAAGACGTCTCAGCCTAGTGGACATGAATTTTTTAAATAACTGGTAATAGGGTAACTGGGCAGCCCTCTGAAAAATGAAGGTGGATTCATCTCCCAGATCACAGTCCCCAAATGGATCAAAGACTAAGTAAATGAATAAATAACAGGGGTGCCTGGGTGGTTCAGTTGGTTGAGCATCCAACTTTGGCTCAGGTCATGATCTTACAGTCCGAGAGTTCGAGCCCCACTCGGTTGAGCATGTAACTTTAGCTCAGGTCATGATCACACAGTCTGGGAGTTCGAGCCCCACATTGGGCTCTGTGCTGACAGCTCCGAGCCTGGAGCCTGCTTCCTATTCTGTCTCTGTCTCTGTGTCTCTCTCTCTTCCCCTCTCCAGCTCTCACTCTTTCTCTCAAAAATGAATATTTTTTAAAGTTAAAAAAAATTGGGGTGCCTGGGTGGCTCAGTCAATTAAGCATCCGGCTTCAGCTCAGGTCATGATCTCACTGTTTGGAAGTTCAAGCCCCATGTCAGGCTCTGTGCTGACGGCTCAGAGCCTGGAGCCTGTTTCAGATTCTGTGTCTACTTCTCTCTCTGCTCCTCCCTCACTCATGTTCTGTCTCTGTATTTCAATAATAAACATTTTAAAAATTTATAAAAATTTTTTTTAAAAAACCACACACACAGAAGAAACCTGTAGCCTTGGGGTAGGGAAAGCCTAATCCCTCAAATCCAAAAGCCTTAAGAGAAGAGCTCAACAAATTTGATTACCTAAAAATTGAAGAGTTCCACACGGTTAACAACCTGTAAAACCCCACTGCCACAGGGGCATCTGGCTGGCTCGTGTGGAAGAGCGTGCAATTTGAACTCAGGGTTGTGAGTCTGAGCCCCAAGTTGCATGTAAAGATTACTAAAAAAAAAAAAGAAAAAACAAACTTACAAAAAAGCCCACTCCTACCACTGACAAAGCCAAACCATAAACATAAACTAGGAAAAATATTTTCAACGTGCCTCAAAAGCCTCATCATTATACTTTATAATTAGGAATGGAAGTCCTCGGAATGCAAAGGAGCACCAAATGATTCAAATGGGGCATGATATGAACAGACGGCTCACCAAATATTGAAAGCCCTTAACCCATATGAAAAGATGTTCAACCGTACTTGTAAACTCAAGCCACGTTTAGATACCATCTTTTGCCCATTGGATTGGCAAAGAGCCAAAATTCTGAGCACATTGTCTGTTGGCAGGATCGTAGTGACACAGGTTTGTGGGAGTCTAAATGACAAAACCCCTGAGAAGGGCAGTCTGGTGGTGTGTGTCATGGCTACACAGGCACCTGCCTGTGACCCACGACGCCCTGCTTGGGAACGCATCCTCCAGTATGCCTGGTCGTAGGGGATACGGCCCAGGCACCTACCAGTCTCCACAGAAGGATATTCCAGAGCAAGGACGGGAAACACCACAAAGGCCCATCAGTATGGGACAGGCTGACTAGATAACGGTGCGCCTACATAACCGAATGCTACCACGCTGTGAGCAGAGGAGGAGAATGGGATCCATGAGCTGGTCTGGAAAAATCTCTCTAGACCACAGAGTTAGGGAAAAAAGCAAGGGGCAGAACCGTTACACAGTATGCAAAGTTCTGCATCAAAATGTGGAAAATGAGTGTTTTTATTGTCGTTCACTTAAAATTATTTGTTTAAAACATAAAAAATACTTGGAACTCCTGGATGGCTCAGTGGGTTAAACATCCAACTCTTGATTATGGCTCAGGTCATGATCTCATGGTTCATGAGTCCGAGCCCCGCATTGGGCTCTGTATTGACTATTCGGAGCCTTCTTGAGATTCTCTCTCTCCATCTCTCCCTCTCTGCCTCTCCCCTACTTGCTCTCTCAAAATAAATAAACTTAAAGAAAACTTAACACTTTAAAAAAAAAAAACAACAGAAACCCTCTAGAAGGATACACACAAAACTAAAAAGGTAGCTAAGGTAGCTACTTATTTGTGGAGAAACAGAGAATGAGAGGAAAAGAACAGAGTGGAAAGGAGATTTTGGGGCCACATGTTTTTTTATATTCTTTTATTTTGAACCATGTGAATGTATTACTTATCCAAAATGTGTTCAATTCTACATAAAATTTACATTCTACATGTTTCTATCCTTCATTTCGGCTTGAGAGAAGGCAGTTACATGGTACGTTGATTTGTGCCAGTTTCTGTATTTCAGTGACCAAGTATTCAATGAGCACGTACTATGAGCCAAGGAGACTGACTACTACGGGGTCTCAAGGAAAAACAGGAGGTGTACAAAGCAGTCTTTCATCATCGGTGCTTTACGGTGTTGCTGGACATAGAAGATGCACAGACAAGAACGTACGCACAGAGTAAGGAAGTTCACGGTAAGGTTCTAATTTGGCAATCCAGCCAGGAAATGCTAAAGAATGAGGAAGAGAAAGATCTCACCAGAGCTGACCCCATCAGCCAGCTGCTCTGAGAGTGAAGGCCGCGAAGCCCGGGCGGGACTGGGGTGGGTACAGAAACAGGCAACAGGGTACAAATCTACCCACACAGTCAGCACCTTCTTAGCCTTGGGGAACAGTCAAGTTGTTAAATGTTAATGACCTGTAATTTTCAAACCACCAAGGGGTTGGGAGTGGGGTATGAGGTAGGGTAGAAATCGGAACTTTCTATCAGCCTGCAACATCACAGGAGCTTGTACAGGCTGTCTGGTTTGAACGTGGATATAACTAACAGGAGTACAAATAAAGTTGGAAAACAGTGTGTTGCTTTTGAATAACCTTATGTATAGGTAACTGGGCAAGTCTTGGGTCTAATCTAAGGATGACACACCCTGATCATGATACAGGGAGCATCTAATTTCTGCTTGAGTGTTTTCACTCAAAGCGTGAAGGACAAAAGAAGCTATTTCTTTAATGAGAGTAAATTTGCCCAAGAATTAAGAGAAATACATTTTGATTGTTTGGAGGCTTATCCCAACCCAAGAAGAGGCAGATTTTTTTCACTGGGCTTTGAAGCCACACGGCCAAGTTTCCCTCCCCAAGCTGTACCAGGTTCTAGCTGCGTTGACTTCAGTCAAGTTATTTAAGCTCTCTTATTAAGCATCAATCTCCTAATCTTTAAAAACGGAATAATAATATTGACCCTTAAAAGCCATCATGAAGATTAAATTAGATCGTGCACATAAAATGCTTAGCATAGTAGGGAACTGTAGGGTCAAAGTTTGTTTCTTTCCTTATATCACTTAGTAAAACTGGATCAATGGAGGCCTTATTGATTTTTAAAATGTTAAGAAGTCACTTAGCTCAAAATCATGAGCAGCGATAGACTTCCTGCTCGTTTTTTTATAGGATCAAAGTGGTGATGAAGTCCAAAATATAATTAAATGCTTACTGGAGAATCTATATGGTCAGCCATTCAGTTGCAAGACTGTAGGGGGAACAAACAATTCTAGATGCTGAGTAGAATGAAAACCTGTCTGGAATCAGAGGGGAAGACCATTCTGGCAACAGGTGCCTCTGCCTGGGGCAGTACCACTATAAATGGCAATAAATCAAGAAATTCACCCAGGAGCCAAATGATTCCACTGTGAATGTCTAACCTCATGATCATGACTTAAATGGCTGTCACTTGAATTCACAAGCAGTAAATCTGAGTTGAAAAAAACCTTTAATTTCCCATTAAGTGTAGGATTCTCACCGTCTAATTCACACCGGTGCCTCCTCTCAGGGTAAATAGGAACCGAAAAGTCTCATTCTTGGTAAATCCCACAGGTCACCAGGCTCCAGGAGAAAAGGGGGGGGTGGGGGGAGAAGGCAGCGAAGCCCATGGCCGGGAACGAGAAGGCTCCCACAGCGCAGCCTCTCTAAAACCTCCAGGCTGTGCTTTTTAAATGATGTTCAGCCGTCATACACCCTCATCCCTGCTACCATTTTAAAATAAAATAGTATCGGAGCTTGAGGAACAGCATGGCAGGCTTTTGCTCCAAATATTTACTTCCGTGAGAGCGATGAGAAATGCCATCTGTGAAAAATTCAGAGTCAAGGGTAACTGTTTCTCTCTGGGAATAAGAGTCACCCTGTACCTAAGAGAGTCAGCCCTGTGTCCTCTCTCCCAAAGAGGGCGTGCCTGACAAAGGGGTCACACCGAAGAGGAGAACGTGGTACCAGGAAAGACAAGGTGCTGATGCCCAGACATTCCACACACAGTCAGGTGTGACGGAAGCTACCAACTTCTCGTATTTCCTGTATTCTTCATCAGGTCCCTACCTTCCCCAACTTGCAAGGAAGACAGACATACACACTCGTTGTACTTATTGGCTAAGACAGGCATGAAGGAAAGGCATGACTGAAAAGAGGGAGGAAGCACCTAAGAGAACATGTCCGACGAGGAAATCACGCAACGGGCCCAGAGCTGCAGTCCGGTCTGGGAAGCTCACAGCAGAACCACCGGAGGCCGCGGGCAGGGGGCGGCTCAGGGGCACAGTTCCGAAAGTCAAAGGCCTGACTTCGAATCAGAGCTCCAGCATTCAAGGAGCTGGGTGGCCCAGAGAAGCAGCATGGGATTTCCTCTTCTAAAGGTTTTTATGCGTTTCCTTTCTAAAATTTTAGTATTACTGGGGCCCCTGGGTGACTCCATCAGTTAAGCTGATTGATTTCAGGTCATGATCTCATAGTTTGTGGGATCAAAGCCCCAGGTTGGGCCCTGCGCTAACAGTGCACGGCCTGCGTGGGATTCTCTCTCTCTCCCTTTCTCTCTGCCACACACCCCCACGCACACACACATACACACTCTCTCTCTCTCTCTCTGTCTCTCTCTCTCAAAATAAATAAGTAAATATAAATAAATAAATTTTAATATTACCTACCTCACTGGGTTGTTGGAAAATGAAATGAGAAGAGGGAGGTAGGGAGCAGGGAACACGCCACATATTTAGCATGTAGTGTCATCATTATCATTCATAATCAATGAAAACTGGGCCTTCAGGCACCAACATGGATGAAGGATCGTTGAGTGGTCCAAGTCAAATATATGGACTTAAAGGCTGTTTTCAGCAGCAGTGCCTTAAAGAGACATAGCTAACCACTTCCTCAACTTGAAAGAGAAAAAAAGAGAAGAGAAGAAAAGAAAATCAAAAAGAAAAAGAAAATAAGGAAGAGAAGAATAATCATTTTAATTACCAAAAAAAAGGGGGGGGGGCTTGCTTCAGAGAAAAAGCACACTTAAATAAGATTTCACATTTTCAAAAGCTGTATCTGTTATAGGGGCCTAAAGATAACGACAAGGCTACAGGGCACCGAGTCAAGAACTGGTTTAACTGAGTAACAGTTTAACTAAGTAAGGGCCGCCGGGTACCTCAGTCAGCTTAGCGTCCCACTCCTGATCTCAGTCCGGGTCGTAATCTCAAGGTCGTGAGTTCAAGCTCAATGTAGGGTGTTCAAGCGTGGAGCCTACTTCAATTTAAATAAATGAATATATGGCAATTTCCCATTAATATTTTGGAACAAAACAACCTCAAATTGTACTGCTCACTTGCTGGTCCGAAAGCCTTCTTAAAACACGTATTAGGAGTTAATAATGAAGCTTGCTGAAGCTTACGTTCAAAAACTAAAAAGGAACAGGGGGAAAGTATAAAGACATTTGTGACAACCGCTTCCACAGACAATTTTTCTGATGGAAAAAAATCACTGCAAATCAACTGATTATAACAGCATTCAAATGATATTGAAGTTGGGACAGATTTTCCTCACTTTCTTGAATTCTTTCATAGTGAAGGGCAAAAAAGACACTATATTTCAAAATGAATAGCCCAGGGGCCACAACCAAACCTAGTCTGGTTGCATATTTTGAAATTTTAACCACCTAAAACCTTTCATTACATTCCTCTCTCTTCCTCCAAAAAAAAAAATTTATATATATATATATAATAATTAATGTACCATTTTTATAAATATGTGAAAGCAAAATGTAAGAATTGTGATTTATTTCTCTTCTTCCAAAAGTAAACATACATCAACCTACAAAAAAGTAACAGCATTAACAATTTTTAAGATAGTATAATTCGGCACCTTAAAATTACTCAGAATTTTGTTTTCCTGGTAATCAATGTCTCAGTGAGAATATATGGGGTTTTGGGGGTTTTTTTTTTTAAGTAGGCTCCCACCCAACATGGGGCTTGAACTCATGACCCTGAGATCAAGAGTCACATGCTCTACCGATGAGCCAGCCGGCAGCCCCAAAACTAATGGTGTTGTTTACATTAATCTATTCCACTATTTTGCTTAATGGCTGTATACCAACCTTTGCATTTGCCCTCCTTTTGTTTTTTAATTCTGTTATCTGAAGCCTGCAACAGATCCAAAGTAGGAATAAAAGGTTTTAAAACTGGGACATTTTCCAAGTTTAGTCCCATGTTTAACCTTTCAAAAATTATACTTTGCTTGCTCTACTTTTCCAAATTTTTGTCTTCTTGCAGAAACATAAGTTTCAATTTTCAGTTACTAAGCCTAGAGAATTTCTTCCATTTTCATCTGCAAATCCTTAACATACCATAAACATTTCCCACTAACTTTATACCAGTTCCCTCTCTTGAAGCACACACACAATCACGTGACAGCATGAGCAAAGGGAAAAGAACGGCTTCCCCAGAGAGGCCGTCTCTAGCCCGCTTCTAATCAAACCGAGTGAACCCACGATTACGCCTGCAAATGCCAGATCTTTAAAAAAGAGTGCAGGCTAATGCATGGATTTCCATTTCCTGCAAAGAGAGGAAAGGAAAACTTGACATTTTAAAGTGTGCTTTGTCTCCTAACATTTTCAGGCCCCAAATAAATGACCGCACAGCTAATCCAACCACTCCAGAATCCCTAACCATGCTCAGTCTAGGTCAAGCTCGAAGGTCTCCGGCACTTGGCCCCTTATCACACACGTCCCCCCCACCTCCCCCCCGCTCTCACCATCTTCCAGATCCGCCCAGCGGCACTCTGTGTGACTTCAAACCCCCCACACATCTGCCTCCTCTCATGCACCATCCACAGCCTCTGTTTGGGTGCTTACAATTCAAGTACCGAGACTCTTTTTGGATGCTTTCTTTCTTCTTTCTTTCTTTCTTTTTCAATATAATTTACTGCCAAGTTAGCTAATGTACAGTGTGTACAGTGTGCTCTTGGCTTCAGAGCAGATTCCCGTGATTCATCACTTACATACAACACCCAGTGCTCGTCCCGACAAGTGCCCTCCTCCATGCCCATCCCCCCACCCAGCAACCCTCAGTTTGGTCTCTGTATTTAAGAGTCTCTTACAGTTTGGCTCCCTCTGTTTTTATTTTTCCTTCCCTTCCCCTATGTTCATCCATTTTGTTTTTTAAATTCCACATATGAGTGAAATTACATGATATTTGTCTTTGTCTAACTTCTTTCGCTTAGCATAATACCCTCCAGTTCCACTCATGCTGTTGCAAATGGGCATATTTCATTCTTTCTTATTGTCATGCAGTACTCCATTGTATAGATAACCCACACCTTCTTGATCCATTCATCAGGTGCTGGACATTTAGGCTCTTTCCATGATTTGGCTATTGTAGAAAGTGCCGCTATGAACATTGGGGTACATGTGCTCCGATGCATCAGCACTTCTATATCCCCTGGGTAAATCCCTAGCAGTGCTATTGCTGGGTGGGGAGGGGAGTGCTACTGTCATTTTTTTGAACTGTTATTTTTTCCAGGACCCTCCACACTGGTTTCCTGAGCGGCGGCTCCAGTTTGCGTTCCCACCAGCAGCTGGATGCTTTCTTCGAGCACATGATGATTCTCCCTTTCTACTGA
Organism: Mungos mungo; assembly: GCA_004023785.1. Taxonomy (NCBI): domain Eukaryota; kingdom Metazoa; phylum Chordata; class Mammalia; order Carnivora; family Herpestidae; genus Mungos; species Mungos mungo. Next base: position 126,326 of record PISW01002914.1, on the reverse strand, counting down.
CCAAGCCCAATCCTCACCTTTACTCATGCTGTGGAACTACAGAAGTTTAGAACTAGAAAAAAAAATTCTCAAAGTCTAGTCCTCTCTTTTTATAGATCTAAAGCAGTCTTAAAAAGATAAAATTACAAGCCTCACACAAAATTCAACTAAAAACGCCCGATTCAAGACTCAGCCTGTCCAGCTGGCCCTTCTCAATTAAATGAGGATTTTGTTATTTAAATAGTGTCTCAAAGTTGATGTTAAAATATTTGATAGAAAGCAGGAAAGCGGATATCCATTACACATTTCTACTTTTCTTATCTAATACTTCAACCCAGTCACCTATCATCATAAAAATATACACATAACATTCCTTTGAAAGCAGGGTTCTCTTGGAATTGCAGATCCTCAAAAAGATTAATGTTATTTTACATGTATTGTTTGCAAATAATATGAAACCAAAACTTTTTTATGCCAAATTGCAATTTTAATTAGAAAAAAAATTTCTGGAAACGGACTGGAAAGTGTACCAAAAACCTAAAGCACCCACAATATTTAATGTAAAGATGTTTAGCTTCATTGCTTTTAGTTTTAGAAATAAGGCTTCCAACGTCATCCTGGAGGCACTAGCCAACAAAACAGGGCAAGAAAAAAGAAAGAAGACAGAGAAGGATAGGAAGGGAAGGAACAAAAATGTAACTAGCTATAGAAGTGGATTTTAAAAAAATGAAAAACTAATGATTCCAGCAAAGTTGCCAGATACCTGATGAACGGAGAGAAGTTCATAACATCTTCAGTAGCAATAATAACCAACTAGAAAATATAACAGAAAATAAAATATTCACAATAGAAATAAAAACAATGATGTGCAGATAATTAACTCAGTAAGGAATACATACAACCTTCATGGAAAAAGATTTTTTTACATCTATGCAAAGAAATCAGTGAAGAACTGGGAAAACAGAGATACATATACCAGATTAATACATGAGACAACTTAACACTGTAAAGATGTCCATTCTCCCAAATTATATAATTATTCTAATAAAAAGCCCAGCAGGATTTTTTTGAGCAACAAATTTATTCTAATATATAAATGGAGGAATAATGTTCCTGAGGGGCCAAGGTGATTTCGAAAAAGGAGAATCCTCTTACCAGATACAAATACTGAACAACAAAGGCACAACGATGAATGATTACAGGGTATTCATGCAGCAATAAGCAACTCTAGTTGCTAAAAACTGGAAAAGAGGGTGTGTGTGTGTGTGTGTACGCACATATATATCCAAACACAAAAATATGTTAACGTGGTACATTACAGAAGCAGCCCAATAAAGGGAAAGGGAATGAATAAATGATAGGGGGAAAGCAAATATATAGGTAACTTTGTAACCTCAAATGGAAGAACTACGAAACTAACAAGGGAAATGCAGGAGTATCTATGCTACTCTACATCTAGAAAAGCTTTCCTGGGGCGCCCGTGTGGCGCAATCGGTTAAGCATCTGACTTCAGTTCAGGTCATGATCTCACAGTTCATGAGTTCAAGGCCCACGTCGGGCTCTGTGCTGACAGCTCAGAGCCTGGAACCTGCCTCAGATTCTGTGTGTCTCTCTCTGCCCCTCCCCCTACCCCTCCCCCTCTTTCCCTTCCTCCCTTTCTCTCTCTTTCTCTGTCTCTCTCAATCTCTCTCTCAAATAAATAAACATTAAGAAGAAGAAAAAAAGAAAAGCTTTTCTTACGAGACCAAAAGTACAAAAATCACAAGTTGAACACTTGATAGATTTGACTACAAATGGCTTCTATTCAACGCGGACATTTTAGACAAAATTAACAAATGTGTGAAGACTAGGAGACAGACTAACATCTAGAATACAAAGGCGTTCCTACAAATGAAAGCCAGAAATCAGTATAAAGAATGGACAAAGGATAAGAACGGGCAACATACAGAAGAAGAAAGATGAACGGCTAACGAGTACATCGAGGTAATCAGAGAAATACAAATTCAAACAACTAGATTTTACACCCACTAGATTTACCAAAATTAAAGAGTAAAACACCGTGAAGGAATGGCCAGGATATAAAGATACCAGAACCCCTTGCACTGCTGACGGGAAAGTAGACTGGTGCCGCCATTTCGGTAGCAATACAGCAGGAATTTAGTGAAAATATACATACACGATCCCTAGGAGCCCGACGCTTTCCCCTGGGCGGGTGCGCCACAAACATGTTCACGGTCACATCTAGAAGGGAATCTTCACGGAGGGCCCCTGTTTATGAGGGTGGGGGTACCTTAGTGAGAGTTCGTGAAAATCAAATGTAGACTACACAGAAATATACATGCATCGGTTGGAAGTAATGATGGAGAGACACATACAGCGTCGTCTGTACAACTTAAAACATACTGCGGAGTTAGAAGCGTTTAAAAGGAAAGGGAAAAGATATGCAGGAATGCACAACATAGGCCAGCGTAAAACACATGTACGCGTGAACAAAGACCCGTGTATAGCTAAGGAACTGACGCTAACAAAGGCAAGGGGGATGGGAACAGGGAAAAAAGGAAGGAAAACACTCTTTAAAGTTCTGAAACTTTTTTGAAAAAGGCTGTGTTGGGACTGGTAAGTCCAATAATGATGGCATTAATTTTCCTTATATTCATAATAGTAAGTATCATGTAAGTGTGAACTATACACACCTTAAATCATTTAACCCGCTTCATAATCTCATGAGGTTGGTACTAGAATTTCCATTGCACAGACAAGGAAAATGAGGCACAGAGATAATCAGATCTTTCCCTGGGTCACGCAGTTAATAAACCTAATAAATCATGTGGCTGTGATTCAAATCCACACCAGCGGGTTCCCAAGGCTGTGCCCTTGGCCATTATACGGCACTGAGTCACTAGAGGTGATACACCCACGCCCTTCGGCCACGGGTCCAAACAGTACAACTCCTAACACAACACCATGGCTGACAGTTTAGTTAGCATTTTGGAAACAAACGGGTTTTTAATATCCAATTCTCAAGTACTTAAACAATAAGCTCATTAAACCTAAACTACATTAAGCTGATATTTAAATATTTTTAATGCTTAATTACCCATATGAATAAGGCCAAGGTTTGATGGATAGTACATCCACCGATGTGAAAGATGAAGTTACCAATGCTAACAGCGCCTAATGTGTTTTATCAGCAACTCCCACGGCCCCCTCCATGCCCTACCATCTTCCCTAGATTGTGACAGTCCCCAGGCCAGGGCCTATGATTAATCAGCCACTGTGTACCTGGTGAGAACAGACACAGAGCCTCCCCTTGCAAATGCTATGTATGCAAAAAAATGAGAACAATGAATCCCCCCAACCTCAATTTTAACAGCTGGTTAAACCACTGCTCCTTCCCTGAAAACCTAATTTTATTCATTCATTCATTAAATGTTGATTTTATTTTTTAGAAAGCGTGCACACCCTGTGAGCAGGGGAAGGGAGGGGCGGGCGGTGCAGGGGGGAGTCTGTACAGAGGATCTGAAGGTTCTGCACTGACAGTAGAGAGCCTGATGCGGGGCTCAAACTCTCCAACCGCAAGATCATGACCCGAGCCGAAATCAGACACCTAACCGACTGAGCCATCCAGGCACCCCAGTGAAAACCTAATTTTAAAAATACCAACAATGACTCACTGGTCTCCTCTCCTTTTTCAAGGGGAAGAGTCCGGAAAAGATACACCACACACAATTATATGTAAACACGGAATGTCCAAAAAATAAACCTGGTACAACATCAATCAACGCACATTATTCAGAGTATTCAGCAAGTTTTTTCTTGGGCCCATACTATGTGCCAGGCACCACTCTAGGCAACAGAAATACAACAATGGACAAAAAGACAACTATCCCTGCCTTCAGGGAAGTGGCATTCTGGTAAAGCAAAGAGACCAAAATAAATAAATCAGTAAAATATAAACTGTTTTAGATAATACATTTTAATACATAATAATCCGTGCATTATTAGTCTATCCGCAGTATGTGTATTATATATATGTATGTGTATTATCTATGTGTTATCACATATGCATGCTAACATCTGGGGAAGAGCATTCTAGATAGAAACTCAACAGGTGCAAGGGCCCTGGGGTAGAAGTCTCTAGCCGGCATGTTTGAGCAAGGAGGAAAGTGCGGCCGGCATAGAAATGAGCAAGGCATGAAGCAGCAGGAATTGAGGTCACGGAGGTAATGGACTATAAAGATGAGCTCTTGAACTAGAAAGTATAAACAACCACCAGGCAAGCCAGGGTACCTGGTCTCACCTGGGGCTAATTCAGACACTCCGAATGATGAGCCAATTTGAACAATGGGCTCCAATAAGCTTCCTCCCTCAGGGCCATGTTCAGGTATTAAATTGTTATTTGCGTACAATTTACATATATCTACATAACATGTATCATCTCTATTGGATCATTTTCACGGTAAAATTGTATTACTACGGCCCTGAAGATGGGCATTTCATGATTTATTCCATTCTCTATTTCTTCTCACGTCTCAGTATAATCGACCCAGAAGATATTTTATGCCAGAAATGAATCACAGAACAAAAGGAGACCACATGCCAAGGAATTCTATAAACGATCCCTCCATAACGAGGCAGGGAGGGGGGGGACTCTTATTTTATGTTTAAATTTCTGTCACCTACCAGTGGGTCAAGCCAGCCATGGGGATGAAAAGTCCAATGCAATTCTGAGACAGAACATTTCAAGAAGCAAATTTGATTTTCTTACAATCAATAACTAATCTCTGACAGAAGGCTCCTATCTATTTAGAAGAGATCATTATCTCCTTTCCAAATGCTCAGGCACAAAAACGTGAAGCTCCAAAGGGCTCCTACTTGTGTCTCAAAATGCTTCGCACTAAAAAAAAATTACACCGCACCATGACAACATGCCCCAGGTTCCTGCAGAATCCTGCAGGATCTGTACAATAAATCCCCCTAATTACTTCTTCCAAGCTTGGTATTACTGGCGAGGTTAGGACGGAAATGCAAGATTAGCTAATGACTCAGGAAGTCAGTAAACAGCCCCATCCATACTAACCAGGAGGGTGCGGAATGAGAGTCACAGGAGGCTGTGGAAATCTTATAAAGCCTATGCAAGAATCAGGCAGTTTTCCTGAAAACCCTTTATGTGACCAGAACCTTAGAAGCGATTAGTATCTCCCTTCCTCTTTTCTGCTGCACCTCTGGTAGGACGGGAACACACAGGTGCCTCATACACCTGCGCAAACCCGCCTTGATCTTCCCTAAGGCACTTCTTGCCAAAGCAGAAATAAACCACAGGTTCCCAAGCTTATGCTCACGCTATGCTAGGCTTATTTTTAAACACAAAGGAATTTAGGTTTTGTGTCTATGTTTTGTGTCTTCGGATTTTTTAACAATTCAAAGATATGACAAGTAAACACAGCCAACAATAAATACTTTGTTATTTTTTGCTTCCAATTTATTTCTGGATCACAAGGAACCTGATTTGCTCATTAAAAAAGATAAAGCAAGCCCAGGGTGGCAACATCTGCACCCCCCCACCCCCCAAGACAGCAAACCAAGACTTACTTACAGTTCGAACCTGTCCTGGTTATGTGACCTTTTCAGTCAATCTGAAATTTCCTGATCAGCTTCAGTGAGATCATCTGTATGATAAAAACTCTGCCTAGCCTAAAACAATCCTTTCTTTCCTCTTGCGAATAACCCTTTGCCGCACCCTCCTTCTGAAAAAACCTTCCAGTCGGTACAATTCATCTGAGCTCCCCTAGCCTTGCTCAACGGGATGCTTTCTGGTTCCTGTATCTCTTAATAAAACCAATTAGATCTTCAAATTTACCAGGCTGAATTCTTTTTTTGTGGAAACAACTCCCAATTCTCCAATTTCTCAATTTCTAACAAAAACTTTACAACAGGGATTCATTAGAACTGTAAGTGGTTTAAGGATTAGGCCCCTGTCATTCCAATCATTGAATTTTACATAACCCGGCTCATCAAATGAGTATCTGGCAAGGCTGGAAAGCCCATTGGACTTGGATAATTCCCATGCAGAAAAGTGTGTGGATGGAGTCGACAGAAGCAACCCAAAGAGGCGAAGATCATATTACATGAGGATATTTGCACTGCCCAATCTCAGGGTATCAGGCGGCAAAGTTAGAAAAGCTATAGAGGCTCTCAGTGTCCTCAATTTAGCCAACTAATTAGACCTCCCACTGGTTTTCATCCCTTCCACAAACACTGCTGACCTGCACCCAGGGTGCTGAGCGCCCGCGGCTTTGGGGCCTCTCCCTGGCTTTCCTGACAATCGCGCTCCCACCGGCTGCGCTGGGAGGCTACAAAAGGCCAAGTGCCTTCCGTCCCTACTCTGCTTCCACTGGTGTACTCAGCATTTTAACTGCACAATTTAAATAATAAACTGATAAAATATAAACATAAAAATGATTGCCTTTATGAAGTTAAGCTGCATGACTTGAAAAACATCAGTAAAAATGAGCTGTTTATTTAGGTGTGTGGGCAGGTTAACTATAAAAGACTAGAAACCATTTATAAAATCCTAAGATTCTGTCATGTTTGCCCTGTTCTTTAAAGAAAACAAAACAGATACAACTCAATACCTAAAAAACCCAACTAATCCAGCTAAAAACGGGCAGAAGACATGAACAGACATTTCTCCAAAGACATCCAGATGGCCAGGAGACAGATGAAAAGATGTCATCCTCCCCATCAGGGAAATGCAGATCAAAACTCCAGGAGATGTCACCTCACATCTGTCAGAAAGGCTAACAACACAAGAAACAACAGGTGGTGATGAGAATGTGGAGAAGGGCTCCTCACGCACTGCTGGTGGGAATGCAAACTGGTGCAGCCACTCTGGAACCTCCTGAAAAAACTAAATATAGAATCACCCTATGATCTAATAAGTCTACTACTGGGTATTTACCCAAAGATACAAAAACACCAATCCGAAGGGATACACGCACCCCTATGTTTACTGCAGCATTATTTACAAGAGCCAAATTATGGAAGCAGCCCCAGTGCCCATGGATAGATGCATGGATAAAGATGTGGTGTGTCTGTGTACACACACACACACACACACACACACACACACAGAGGAATATGACTCTGCCATTAAAAAAAGAATGAAATCTTGCCATTTGCAACCAGATGGATGTAACTAGAAAGTATAATGCTGCAGGGGTTCAGGACACGCACTAGAATGTGCCACTTGGCATGCCAATTGTCTTGATCTGAAGACATTTGACACCCTGTGGGCTCAAGAGAAACTTCTGTCCTCCCTTCATCATACAGAAGAATTTAAATTGGGAGTCTTTCCCAGAACAAGGATTATTAACAGAGATAAATTTTGTCTGAGTGACCCATCTGCATGGCAGGACAAGCATCTAATTATCAAACACCTGCTCTTCTTACTGCCCTGTGAAGTGTGTTCCTTTCTGCTGAAGTCCCAGACCCCTACCCTCTTTCTCCTTAGTTCAGGATGACCTATCTACTACCGCATTCTGCCTGTCTTCAGAATTTCCATGTCTGGGTGGATTCCTTGTATGTATGCCCATTAAATTTTATTTTCTCCTGTTAATCTGTCTCATGTCGATTTGATTCTTAGCCCAGCTAGAAAGACCTTGAAGGGAGAGGGGTTCTTGCTCCCTGACAATGCTAAGTTAAAAAGGTGAGGCACGGGCACTTGGGTGGCTCAGCTGTTAACCATCCGACTCTGGTTTCCACTCAGGTGATGATCTCATGGTTCGTGAGTTCGAGTCCTGTGTCTGGCTCTGCAATGACAGCACAGACCTGCTTGGGTTTCTCTCCCCCTGTCCCCCCGCCTTTCAAAATAAATAAGTCAACTTAAAAAAAAAAAGTCAGAAAAAGACAAATACCATATGATTTCACTCCTATGTGGAATTTAAGAAAGAAGCAAACAAAGGCAAAAGAGACAAACCCCAAAGAGATTAGAAATATGCTTTCGAAGAGATGATGTAGAATTTCTACCACTAAACCTACGCTTGATGAAAGGGACTTGGAACTACATCTGAAGATTGGTGAGTCGGATTTTAAGTTAAAATGGCTTGAGCTTGTATACATCACATTCGTGATTCCTTCCTTTAGCCGACTATTTTTGTTTTGATTAAGGGACATGTGTCATCAGCTAAGACACTTCTGGGGTATCAGCCTCAGGGTTACAGAATGCTGGAGTGGCCAGTCTTCTGATGTGTGGCCTGCAAGAAGGCAGTCTCCATAAACTCACTGGCACAAACACTGGCTCAGCCAGTAACTCCTGGGCTCATTACAGGAGAGGCGGTATTGGGTACCCGGAATCTATTCCTATGTAAATACTCTGGGGGCAGGAAGAAGCCAGCCGGATCCTCAGGGAAATGGAGATGTGCTCTTTGGATCCCTCAGAAACACAACAGCTCCTGCTAGGACTCAAAATGCTTCTAAGCCAGGATGTCACTGTCATAAGTCAACTCTAGAGGACACGAAGGTGAAACTTAAACTCATTCTTCCCTGCATGAGCGGACATGAGAGACTTTTCCCCCTCTCCAGAGAAGCTACTACCTATTGGAGAGTCCAAATTATTCATTTTTTTAAAAGGGGGGTTTTGTCTTGTATTAAAATCTAACCGGATGCCTACAGCTTTCACAGACCGAGTAGCAGTCTTAACTCCAACAGAGAAACTGGTCTAGTTCCATCAAAATGAATAATGGAAGAGGAAAAAAACCAGAGGTTAAGGGGATTGAAAAAACCGCATGGCGTTGTGAGAAATCAAGCTGAGATACTTCCCCATGAAGGGATTCAGATACTCCTAAAGCTCTGGGAGAGAAAAGAGTGATGGCCACCAAAAACAAGATGGAGGTGACACGTGCTGCACACGTGTGTGCCCTGCCTTACACCCTTCTCCGCCCACTTGCTGAGGCAGCCAGCTGAGCCCAGATGGGAGTACCATGCCAGGGCTGCACAATTTCCCTCCTGCCTTCCGACCTGGGGCTGTTCTCTGAAAGCCAACTGGGAAGGTCAGTTAGATGGACTTCCAAGAACAGGTATGAGAGCAAACCTAGAAATGCAAGTGAGAGTTCACAACCCCACAGGGCAAACCTTGATCACTGGCAGAGAGAAACTAGTGAATAATAACGCCCTCTACCATACACAGGGTGGAGATTTCAGGAACACATTCTAGAAAGTTCCTGTAAGGGCGATCTGAGGGATTCTGCCTTAAGCGGAACAGCACCCCTTTGGGTCTCTTTTGTCTCCTGTCTGTCATGTTCCTGAGCTCCCTACACACCACCTGCCTGGGATCCCATTCCTGCACTCAAGCCTTCACCTCCAGGCGCTTTTTTCTGGGGGAACCTACCTAAAAACAATGGGTACACACATACTGTTTCACAGGGCGCAGAACGGTAACCCAGATGGTATGCGTGCTGTCATCTGTCACCCCACATCTGGTGATGCTCTTTTCTTTCCCACCCAGATTTACTCTCTACAGGCTGAAGTTCCAATTAGCATGATGTCAAGTTTCAATGCCTCCTCAAACCTTTCAAGTATTGAGGAACAGAGATAGAGTTTCAGACAAGGACTCAGTCTAGACACTGTAAACAGAGCAGAACTGATTTTAAAACGTTCATGATTATGTGTTTCCGGGACCTGCACCCAGTACTCGTGGGAGTTACACGGTTAACAATGCCATGGTCACTGGTAAGCCTGGACCGTCCATTCTGAACCACAGAAGGCAGCCTTGAGAGCCCACGCTCTGACCCAGCAGACAGAGGGCAGACAAGGCGATGACGGGGACTCTGGGATCTGAGGCGATGGAACTAGGATCACCCAACAGGCGGAGCAGGAAACGGTCGTTTTAACCACGAGCAATTGTGACAAGACTGATGAGACTCTGTCTTAGGTTTACACTGTACATATAAGATGCTGAACTAGGATTCCTGTCAACACCAATCGCCCTCCACTAGGAAAAAGAGGCTTAATGTGTTATCTCTGGATCACAACCAAAATCAGTAAAAAGCAGAGAAGTGCTCTGCAGGAAGTAAAACGTGTGGGTTCCAACCATGAGCTGCCATGATCCTTCAACCCAGGCACTTTACAACCTAGGGAGCGAGGAGTGAGATGAACACCTGATTCAAAAGAATTAAAAATAGGCAATTCAAATACACATGCATGAATAATAGCAGCGCTACTCACAACAGCCAAAAGAAACAACTCAAACAACTCAAAAGTCCACCAACTGATAATGGATAAACAAAAGGTGGTGCATCCACACAATGGAGCAGCATTTGGCCATAAAAAGTAACAAAGTATTCATACATGTGGCTGAACCTCAAAAACATTATGCTAAGGGCGCCTGGGTGGCTCAGCTGGTTGAGCATCCAACTTCGGCTCAGGTCATGATCTTGCAGTTTTTTGAGTTTGAGCCCCACACTGGGCTTTGGGCTGAGACCTCAGAGCCTAGATCCTGCTTCAGATTCTAGGTCTCCCTCTCTCTCTCTCTGTCCCTCCCCTGCTCGCTCGTGCTCTCGCTCTCTCTCTCTCTCAAAAATAAACATTAAAAAATTATACTAGATGAAAGTAAGACACAAAAAGTCACATTATACGATTCCCTTTATATGTAAGATCTAAAACAGGTAATAATCACAGAAACACGAAACAGAATAGTGGCTGCCAGGGGCCCAGGGAAGGTGGAAATGGAGAGTAACTTCTCAAAGGTACAGGGCTTTACTGGGGGTGATGAAAAGGTCCTAGAAGTAGACAGAAGTGGTGACTGCAAAGCAGGGTGAGTATACTAAATGTCACTGAACTGTCTACTTTTCAGTGGTTATTCTATATTACGTGAATTTCAGCACAGTTGAAAAAAAAAGATTAATATCTTAAAAATCAGACAACCTCCATGGTCAATTCTAACATGGTCTTTCTGCATCTCCCCAAGCCCTCCTATCCATCCTGAAAGGGCTTCTTTTCTTTATTCCATGTTGATAGAACATAGTATCTTATTATAAGGCTGGTCCTATTTCCCCTAATGAAGGCAGGACTATATATGTAGGACATTTCTGGATAAACGCTGAGAGGCGTTCTAAACAATGGCTCCAATTTTCCCATTGAAAGAGGAAGTGAGCCCACCCACATAAGAATACGCATATCCCAAATTGTTAATAGTAGAGGTTTTAGAGTGGTGAGACCATGCTGTCCTTCCCTCTGGTTTCCAAATTTTCTTATATGCAATTACATTACTTTTATAAGAAAAAGAGCTAATCTGGGGCGTGTGGGTGGCTCAGTTAGTTAAGCGTCCGACTTCGGCTCAGGTCATGATCTCACAGTTCATGGGTTTGAGCCTCGCATTGGGCTCTGTGCTGACAGCTCAGAGCCTGGAGCCTGCTTCAGATTTTGTGTCTCCCTCTCTCTGCCCCTCCCCTGATCACACTGTCTCTCAAAAATAAATGATTGTTAAAAAAATTTATTTGAAAAGAAAAAGAGCTAATCTAATGAAGTATGTTAATCTGGAATTTATCACACTGACTGTATTACACACAGAGAGCACACCTCAGTAGGCAGTAGGTCTCTCTGACGTCACCCAAAGGAGCTACGAAGCATGAGTGCCACGTGCACACATTAAAATATTAAAAAAAAAAAAAGCAAAAGCCAGGACTCCATCAAGTCCAGATTTTAAATACTCTACTCTTGGCTAAAATGAGCAAATCAGGAGACTGTAGATGCTGGCGAGGGTGTGGAGAAACGGGCACCCTCCTACACTGTTGGTGGGAATGTAAACTGGTGCAGTCACTCTGGAAAACAGTGTGAAGGTTCCTCAAAAAATTAACAGTAGAACTCCCCTGTGACCCAGCAATAGCACTGCTAGGGGTTTACCCAAGGGATACAGAAATGCTGATGCGTAGGAGCACATGTACCCCAATGTTCATAGCAGCACTATCAACAATAGCCAAATCATGGAAAGAGCCTAAATGTCCATCACCTGATGAGTGGATCAAGAAGATGTGGTTTATATATACACAATGGAGTACTACATGGCAGTGAGGAAGAATGAAATCTGGCCATTTGTAGCAAAGTGGATGGGCCTCAAGGGTATCATGCTAAGAGAAATAAGTCAGGCAGAGAAGGACAGACACCATATGTTTTCACTCATAAGTGGAACAGGAGAAACTTTGCAGAGGACCATGAGGGAGGGGCACTGGGGAAAACATAGTTGGGGAGAGGGAGGGAGGCAAACCATGAGAGACTTTTGAATACTGAGAACAAACTGAGAGCTGATGAGGGTGGGGGAGAGGAATGGGGAGAGAAAAGGGGAGTGATGGGCATGGAGGAGGGCACTTGTTGGGATGAGCACTGGGTGTTACATAGAAACCAACTTCACAATAAACTATGAAAGAAAAAAATCCACAAAAATAAATAAATAAATAAATACTCTAATGTTGTGCATGCTCCAGCAAAAGGGAGGTATGAGCAAACGAATTCTTTTCATTTCAGAGACCCCCAAACCTCGGTTTGGGTGGCACGCAGGCTCTTTTAGGTCTCCGTACTGCCACCTTGTAGTCCCCACGGCTCATCGGTGCATTACTGACTTGACTCCAAGATAGAGCCTATGCGACCGAGTTCAAGGAACTGAGAAAAGGAGGTGTGTGCCCTGCAGAGGGCAAATCTGAAGTGACTGAAGAATGATGCGATGAAGAGATGGCTATTTTTAAAATCCTACTTGGAACAATTAATCTAATGCTGATGGCTAAATATAAACACAACTCTCCTGACCTTCCTCGGGTCAGTTCCAAAGGGTTTTTTCCCCCAATCACCCTTCTTTATTTCTCTACAGATTTTGATGCAAGTGAGCACTCACAACTTTCAAAGCTCTTGGGATGAGAGACTATACCGATTCTCCTGCACCTGAGCGCACAACCTTTATCTCCTCAGTATCGTCCATTTATCATCCACCACCCAACCCTGGGCTATCGGTCACATCTTTGTATGTACTTTTCTCCACAAAGAGCTTTTTTTCACTTGCGTCTTCCACTGTCACCTCTTCTCAGAGGAATCGCAAATGCTTACTGTCTGCCCTCAAAATAACTCAAGTTTCCAATGATCTATAAAACGTTTTCCGGTAAAGGATCCTCCACCCCAATGCCTCATTTTCTCGTATTCCATCATCTGCCCAAGCATGGCTGGTTTCTTTCACCCCGGCCTCCACCTCACAAGTCATCCTAAATTCTCCGGGTTCTTCTGGTTCTCACACTATGGTAACCGTTCCTACCTAGCATTCCCCACTAAGGACTGTCCACTCCTCGTTCTACTTGCTGTCACCACCTCCAATTCGTATCTGTGCCTACTACCAAATAAGCTGTCCAATGGAGTGGTCAAAATATGGATCCCCTCCACATTGAACTATCGGAACAAGAGTGTATTCTGAGACAAAACTGCATCTTGTCAAAAAATCAGCAGTCTCTCTCATAAAATTTAACATGGAAAATGGGTTATGCAGCAGGTAGAAGAGTAAAAAGGAGCAGCAGGGAAGGCAACCTGGCCATCAGTGACATCACGGAACAATTACCACCCCCAAGGCTGCAGAAGTAATGGGAAGGGCCATGGAAGAAGAATCCAGAAGGTGCAGCCCACCTGCAAGAGCTAGACCCGCATTGGGGATGGGTGAGGGTCCCCGGTGGTGAAGTTGGAGCTGGCCAGGGAATGGACACACCACCCAGGAAGCGTGGCCACCGCTCACCCAAAGCTGTGCCACACATCAGCTGCTCCCTCGTCCTGCTCATGTGGCCTCTGCTCACACCTCCTATTGGGTGAACCTACCCAGAAACGAGACCAGAGGAAACCAGAAAGGCCCCCCCTCACCACAAAGCCGAACAGGTGTTCTGAGTGAGCACTATAGGAGATTATTCAGAATCAGATTCTATGTCCCAGGACACCTGCCATCCAGGTTTCATGTCTACTTGTTGGGTCTGCGGCACGGTATGGTGTGGTTCTATCTACTCTGGCATGATCTTCTGGGTCATGTTTGCCTGCACATCTGTGACCCTTGGTCTCACCTCTTGCTGAACTGCCCCACCTCCCCACCAAGGACACACGTCATGTTCTCTTCAGCTATGGTTATCTGTTCTTCCTGCAAAAATTTTATATCCCCATCCCACCCCAATACCTTGTTATCACATGGACATACATCAGGTATAAAAAGTCATAGTTAAAAACACAGTACAAGTCTCGTTTCAAACGTGAGGAACGTAAGTTCCACTACGCTAGTTTCACTTCCACCCAGTGACCTTTTTCTTCAGTTCTTTTGATTTTTTTTAAGTTTATTTATTTTGAGAGAGAAAGAAAGCATGAGTCAGGGAAGGGCAGAGAGAGAATGAAAGAGAGAAATCCAAGTAGGCTCTGTGCTAACAGCAAAGAGCCTGACGAGGGCTGGAACTCACAAACAGTGAGATCATGACCCAAGATGGAGTCTCCAACTCGTCACCAACTGAGCCACCCAGGCGTCCCCCGTCAGTTTTTTTTTTAATTTTTTATGTTTATTCATATTGAGACAGAGACAGAGCATGAGTGGGGGAGGGGCAGAGAGAGAGGGAGCCACAGAATCCAAAGCAGGCTCCAGGCTCTGAGCTGTCAGCACAGAGCCCGACACGGGGCTCAAACCCCCAAACCATGAGATCATGACCTGAGCCGAAGTTGGTCACTTAACCAACTGAGCCACCCAGGAGCCCTCGTCAGTTCTTTTTAAAACTCATGCTCTACCATTCCCAAACTCCTACTTTGTTTAAAACAAAAAGCATTCTCCATTTTAAAGAACAACTGGTCCCCACACCAAAGCCCATCCTCTTAATTGTGCTTTTGCTCCAAAATAAAAGGGAGCAACGCCTGCCTCCCACATGCCCGCACTTTGCTATTGTCTCTCGGCCCAGGTTTCAGGATTCACACAGAAACTGGTGAAGAGCATTTCTAGCCAGGAGCCAGGAATGTCCTACCATCTAAAAGCAGGGCAAAATGGTCTATATTATTGCCCCACATATTAAAATGGAAAAGGATGAAAGGTACACCTTATTTTTCATCTTAACCACATCCCTGACTGTGATATAAATAGTGTATCCACTAGGAACTCTCTATGCCACAAGTGACAGGAGAATGAATGACAGTGTCCGAAATTTCAAGGCCCTTGTTTATCCCTCGGCAAGAAGTCCAGTATTGGGTGGTCCCAGAGTCGGTCTGATAACTCTTCCCACTCTTCTGCTCAACTGCCCTCTGTGTAGTGACTTCGGCCCAAAGGCACGATCCCTCATGGTGACAAGATGGCTGCCTTGTCATCACAGGTCAGTTTCCAGAGCAGGAAGAAAGGGAAGTGAGACCAAGGGCCTTTCTCCTTTTATAGTGTTGTCCTTTAGCCAGAATGACTATACTCTCCTCCTACCCCAGGCAGCCTCCTCCTTGTGACCTACTGGTCAGAACTGGGTGGCGTGGCCATCCCTGCCTACAAGAGGGGCTGCTGAGTGAGTACCCGGCCAACAGGAAACTGCTTCCTCAGGAGGAACTCAGACCCAGCACAACGCATCCCTAGGCCTGGGACCATCAACTGCGGGATAAATCAGGCATCCAGGGGCAAAAAGAGAGAAAGAGTGGCTACTGAGCTGTCAACAGCTTCCATCATGGAAGTCTTTTTTGGAATGTTCTAGGCCACTGGAGAGAAAGGGCAAATTCTGTGTACATAATAGCATGGCAGAATCCTCCTCCTCAGGCTACTGGCGGGTACCTCAAACTCATCTTGGAAGCAGCCAAGGCTGAATAAGAAATACTCCCTTGCTAGAACATTTGGTTTATGATATACATACACTAGACTCAAAAAAATGTCTCAGAAATGAAGCAAAGGAAAAACAAATACTCTGCCTTCTTATCTTCCTGAACGTTCAAGGGCAAATTCAGTGGGAAGATTGAACAGGTTCATTGTCACCAATGCAGGAAACGTTAGAACTCTAAGCTTGTCTGGCTACATCATTCTCAGTGGCAATATCAGCACTTTGGGGCATGGCCCGGTCACAATTTCCAGTCATATTTATGATGCCTATTATATCTGCTCCCCAAACCCCATACCTCTCCTGAGCACAGAACCTTCATTTGTACTGGTTGAGTTGCAAATTCTACCCATGCCCGCTCAGGCCTTTCTTGGCTCAATGAATGCCCAGTCACGTGTCCAATTACAATCAGTTCACCAAAATCTTCTCTGACCCTCCAGATAAAATCGCAAGTCCCTCCTTTGGGACTGTGGAACACGTGGCATTTATATTTCAATTAGAAACACTTGCTTTTATTATGGTTTATTGGTTTCCCTATCAACTCACACCGCAACAGCCTGAGAGCAGTGGCCATGTGGGATTTGTCTTCAGAGCCCAGTCCGGGCAAAGGAGCATGTACATAATGCTGGTCCAGGGAAGGGTGTGTTTGTTTTCTTGTTTTTTGTACCAGAGCACTTATCACCACCTGGGAAACTTGAAATCGAGTTCAGTTTCTGGCCATTACTTCTTCCTTTTTCCTATAGTCCTTCATCATGACTCAAAGGCTCATCTGTAGGATATGCTAGCCTATAAAAGTGACTACTATACTTTGCACCACCTTACCTTACCACCAAGAGGTGGGGTCTGTCTCCCTATGTCCTAAATCTGCTTGGCCCTGTGATTTGCTCTGATCTACAGCGTGCATTGGAAGGGACATTGTGTCATTCCCAAACCGAGGCTTTAAGAAGTCTTTCATCTTCTATTCTTGCTACATTTGGAAGACCATCCAGCCACAGGTGCATGACCCAGGTTACTCTTCTACAGGGTGAGGAACATGGAGCTCACTGGCACTGCCCACCCCTCAGCTGCCTGGCCAACCAACCACCAAACATGTGAGGGAGGCCACCTAGGAATACCAAGCCTGACCCACTGTGAACTGACCACAGACACATAAGCAGGCTGAATGAGATCATTTGAGCCCAAAAGAGACCAGAAGAAATGCCCAGCATAACTGTAAGCTAAATAAATGGCCTGCATTTGAAGACATTACATTGTGGGATGTTTGTTACACAGCAGATTGCTAGTGCATAGATCTTCAGATGAATTTTTTTAACACACGTGTTTTGCTTTTTTAATATTTTAATTATTTTTGAGAGAGACAGTGCAAGTGGGGGAGGGGCACAGAGACAGAGGGGCAAAGAATCTGCAATGACAGTAGCAAGTCTGATGCAGGGCTTGAACTCAGGAACCATGCAATCATGACCTGAGCCGAAGTTGGACACTCAACTGACTGAGCCACCCAAGTACTCCTCCAGATGAATTTAAGCTGCGTAGGATCTGGGGCACCTGGGCAGCTCAGTCAGTTCAACGTCCAACTTCAGCTCAGGTCATGATCGCATGGTTCCTGAGTTTGAGCCCCATGTCAGGCTCTGTGCTGATAGCTCAGAGCCTGGGGCCTGCCTTGGAATCTCTGTCTCCCTCTCTCTCTGCCCCTCCTCTACTCTCTCTCTCTCTCTCTCTCAAAAATAAACAAATGTTAAAAAAAAATTTGTAAATAAAGCTGGGTAGGATCTTAGTATATCTTCTAGCCCAAATCCCTTTTTTATAATAAGAAACTGAAACCCAGAGAGGCTGAGCAGCTATCTGTAAAGCACACAGGGCCAGGACTCAGAAGATGCTTTTATTTCTGGATCTCACTGGCCTTACCACGTCACACCTTAACAAGGACTTTATCTTTAACAAGGGTCTATTATGTTCCCCAAAAAGCCCATCAAGAGACTGTTAAGAGGATTATGACACATGCATTCCATTAAGTACCAGACAACTTATGAAATATGGCCCCATCGCCCTCTCTTGCTGAGAACAACGCATGCGCCTGCAAGGGTTCCTTTGGGGAACGGATGGGCAGAGAGCAGACCCCAGACCGTCAGGCCCACCGCACCCTCAGCACCAAAAGTTGGCAATTATACTATTATTCACCATCGTATCAAATTACGATCTCAACAGCTACCTTGGTTAAGCCTCTCTAAAAGCACGTACTTCTCTCACGAGGTCTCTATGAAACACGAGAGAAGAAATGTTCCTCCTGCTTCACAAAGGCAGGACCGGCAGCAACAACAAAGGCCGTAACATCAAGGTCCGTCGGTAGAACCGCTAGAACACTCAAGTTTCCGGACTCTGGCCCTGCCTGCAGCGCCGGACCCACTCCTGCGGCGGGCCTACATGTTATTTGATATCTGAGACAATGAGAAAAAGCACAGACACCATGATGATGACAGACAGGCTCAAAAGACAGCAGTTCAAAGCAGTCAGATGAGGTCTACATGGCAGAAAAGAAAACTCCTAAGAGAAAAGACAGGGATTTTTGTTGTTGTTATTACAAACGTCAACCAACTCTGGCAGGTTCCTTTGTATTTCGAAGATCAGATTTTAAAGAGACCCCCCGCCCCTCAGGCTCAGCGGGTCTGCAAGGCGCATCCTGCTGGGGGAAAGACGACGTGTGGCCTTGCCACCTGCAGAAAGGCTGGGTGCCCTGGGCGCCACGTGGACCCCCCCCACACAAGGAACAAAGGCTCCTTCCTTGAGGAGACAGACAGAAGAGCAGAGAGTAAATGCACCCATTCGCTCTCGCTGCCCAGGTCCCAGGACCCCATTTACCTGGGCCGAGCAGGGGCGAGGGGGCTGGCCGGGGCCTCTGTTCGCGTCCCACAGAGGCAGGAAGCAGGAGGAGGTGCGGTCCTGGATCCTCACTGCGGCTGAGTGGCTGCAGCCCATACGGAGGGCGGCCGGCCCGGCCCCGGCACGGCTCCCACAGGCTGTCAGGCCTCAGCCCAGAGCCGACATTCTCTCCAGTGTCTTCTCCTCTCTGTCTGCAAAGCACAGAGCAGGAGGGCAAACAGAACTTCACAAATAGAGGATTCGCCTCTTCAGCAGGAACACGAGCCAGAGGTGCCACCCGGCTCTTCTTGGCTTTGGGCGGAATCCTCGCGAAGGGAATGCGAGGCTTGGGGTCCTCTTCGTTCCAGGGTTGGGCTTGGGGGCCTCCAGGGCGGGTCCAGTGGGGCCGGGCCACCGAGCATCGTCAGCCTCGCTGCTAAAACCTTGCAGGGTTCTGCTCTGCATCCCTCATTGGGGGGAGAGGCCTGGGACTCTGCGCCGTGATGGATAGGCTGTCTCTCACCTGGCAAGACACCACGGCCTTTCCCCAGAGCAAAACTTGAGCTGCAAAACCACCCCAGCATCCCTGCTTCTCCCTGTGCGCCGAAGCACATTTCCCCGGCAGCTGGGGTGCAGAAGGGCGTCCTGTGAAGAGCAAGACACACGGCAATGGCTTCAAGTCTCACTGTCACATCCTGGCCAAGCAGCCATGGAACCTTTCTGAGCCTCAGTCCCCTCATCAGCAAAACAATGACAACACCTCCCCGACAGGACTCTTGTAAGACTTAGGGGAGGCGGCTGTTCTCAACGCGGGGTGATTCTGCCCCCACCAGGAAGCAACTGGCCAATTCTGGAGACTTCCCTCGTGGTCACAGTTGATGGGGGGGGGGGATTACCATCGCATGGGTACAGGCCAGGGACGCTGACCATCCTACATCGCTCAGAACAGCTCTGCCAACAATGTCAAGGTTGAGAAAGCCTCGTGTCAGGTGACGTGTGTGGAAGGCACTTAGCAACTACAGTGCACCATCGACCGAATGAGAGAAGAACGTGTTTTTGTGGCCCTGGAGCTACTTCCACGGGACAAAAGTAGCTTCCTGGCTAACAACAACGCGTGAGAAGTATACTTGGGAACATCAAGCCTCCAGGCCAGAAGCTGATGAGGAGGGCGCACCAAGTGCCGTGCACAGCACAGACTGTAAATGCTTACTGTCGAGGGTACAGGAGCTTTTGAATCCAAAGAGGTATGCAGCTGTGCCAAGGAGCAGGGCTTAAGGAGGGCCAAAAGATCAATAAGATAAGCTGCCAAGTAGATGAATGAAAAGTCGCTATCCTAAATACAGGTCTCAGGCATCAGCAATCTTGCCTTCTGCTGAGCTGGCCACGGGGGAAGGAAGATCCCGGAGGCGGTGCCAACCTACTGATGGAACTCAGGCTTCCACTGAAAATGTCCCTGCATCCTAACCCCAAAGCGGCTTCTTGATAACTTCTCTAGACTGTCAAGATTGTGCGTCAAGGAGTCTGTGGAGGGCTATAAAATCAGCTAAGAGCAGAAGACGACGGGGCTGAAGCGTGGAGTAGGAAAACAGAACCATTAAATTTACAGCAAGAGAGGGCGGGGGTATTGGTGCCCAGCAGAATCACAACATTGCTAGTCGTGGTTATGGTTAGACAGCCAGCCTGAGAACACAGCTCAGGGGGTGAGTGGACGGGCAGGTGGATGGGCAGGCCGGGTGAATAAATGGGATAGTTTATCCAGCCGAGAACTGTCCCTACTGACATTAGCCCCAAAACACTCACCTTCCCAAATATTTTTACTTCCTATATAACATACTAAAATCAAAATCTTCTTTGAGCTGAAAAGTATCAATTCACCTCTTTCGAATTTCAGAAAGTGCCCACGTGCTGCTCTAAGGTACAGAGACGAAGAGTCTGCTCACCCAGCCCGCACGGTCCCTGCACCAGGGTCACACACATGGCA
This sequence comes from Mungos mungo, assembly GCA_004023785.1. Lineage (NCBI taxonomy): Eukaryota > Metazoa > Chordata > Mammalia > Carnivora > Herpestidae > Mungos > Mungos mungo. The sequence continues at coordinate 105,680 of PISW01002914.1, read as the reverse complement.
GGGAGCCCATCCCGCTGGCTTCAGAGAATCCGAGACCTGGGTTCAAAATTCAGCCCCTTACCAGGTATGTGATCTAAGGTAGTTCCTTGTAACCCCTCAGACTTTTACTATCCTCAATTTCTATTAACTAAAATGTATCTTACAAGGATCCTCTAAAGATTGAATGGAATAATGTCTATTAAAGTACTTACCACTGTACCTAGCATTGTGATCAATGTGAATAACTACTGGCACAATTTAAATACTATATTTACATATTACTCTTGGTCCTCTGCAACTTTCTTCCATGATATGCAAATTTCATCTCAATTAAATTGTTTTTTAAGAAACATAAATTCCAAAGACAGCAAACACATGGGCTATAGATGTTACCCAACCATAAAGGCCAGGCTTCAATCCAGTGCTAGTCTACCACTGGCTTGCCCCAACCTTCCTTTCCAAAGCTCCATCTTCCATGACAAGGTCTAATATTCCAGCCTGACTGCAGGGACCCTATAATGCTTCCTTTGCCCAAATCATCTTTAACACTCAGGAAAAAAAACACTGAATTTTGTGGTGGTTAATCTCGACTAGTTAAACGCAACTGAATGATTACTTTCCTTAAAATTCATACTGATATGTAAATGACTTCCAGGAAATTTCTCCCAAGGAATATAGGCTTTTAAAAAACAAGATCTTAGGGTGCCAGGTGGCCCAGTTCAGTCAGTTGGGTGCCCAACTTTGGCTAGGGTCATGGTGCTGTGGGTCGGGAGATCAAGCCCCATGTCGGGTTCGGAGCTGACAGCAGAGTCTGCTTTACATTCTCGGTCTCCCTCTTGCTCTCAAAATTATACAGACACTTGAAAAAATATATAAAATAAAAAACAAGATCTTGTTTTGAAAAGCATTAGGCTACACACTTAATTTCTAAAAACTTTTTATCTGGAAATAATTTATAGAAAGTTGTAAGAAGAAGAAAGAAGAAAAAGGAAGGAAGAAGGATGATGATGACCTTATACCCTTTATTCCGTTTTACCAATTATTCATTTTACTCATTTGTTTTGTCATTTGTACCCTCTCTTCTCTCCCTCCCCCTCTACACACACACACACACACACAATTACTATAGATAACTTTTTCCTAAATCATGTGATAAATTACATACTTCACGGCCTTTTTACCCATTAAGTATTAACTACTTCAGTGTGTCTGTCCTAAAGACAAGGATATTTTCTTACAGGATCATAACACAGTTAACAGGATCATAACACACCTTTATCAAACCCACGGCCCATGCCCCCGTTTTGTCAATACAAAACTCATATCCAGATCAGGGTCCAGTATTGCATCTGGAGGTCATGTTCCTTCTCGGGCTCATTTAATCAGGAGTATTACATTTCCACAGCCCTCTTGGTCTTTTAGGATATTGCCATTTTTAAAGAATGCAGTGTACGTAGGATATATTTTTGAGTAGAAATATCTTAAAATCCTCACTATTTTCTAATCTCTGACCTTGCTTTATTTTTCTCCATGGAATCTAGTGCGACCTGGCACAGTACACATCTGTGGACGGCCTGCCCCCCAAAAGTTCCACGTGGCCACTGTCCCTGGCCCACTACCACGTCTCTAATGCCAGGACCTCATGGTACAGAAGCAGTGGGTATTTGCTGAATACTCCCTTCCAAACTGCCCTCCTTCTAAGCCTCTCTCCCAGGGTCAGCAAATCAGGGACCAGAAAACCTGCTCTGACCAGGTGACCCCAGCGGTATGCCAGATTCTCTGTTCCCTGATGTGCCCCTTCATCCCTGCTTACGACGAAACTCACTAGTGGGAATGTCCTCACAGGAAGAGCTGTCCACCCCGCCTGGAATGACAACTTCCCATGGAAGCCGATCTACCTAAAATCATCCGCCAACATTCTAGATGGAAAACAGCAACTACACTATTTATTCTGGAACAAGGCCTGGCTTAAGTACAAATACACGGTAGAATAAACCAGTTCAGCTGGATCAAAACTCCACCTTTTTTTTTTCCTAATTATTTTTTTTAATCTGAAGGTCTCCTTGACTTAAAATCTTCATCCTAGGTAGCGCTAATACTTTTCTTTTGGGCAAGAAAGGCAGCCTGATTTTAAAATTATGCTTGAGAAAGTACGCAAAATTGTTACACTTTATTAAGACAATAAAAAAATCCCCAAACTTTATCGTTTTAATAAAAGCTGTTCCTAAATTGTGTTTTATTTACTTAATTTGATGGTGTGTTTAGGAGGGTGATGTTTTACAATAGTTTTAAGTACCCAAAAGGTAATTATCTGTGAAAAATTCTAGAAGAAAAATGGCTTGGAACTTAATGCAACACACAAGTGAAATCGCCCAACAGCAGAAAATGGGATAGTACAGCCAAGAGAAGAGTAAATCCTCAGCAGAGATTGTCCATCATCAGCTACTGAGCATTTATCACGCTTAAACCCAACCCAGTCTATTCCCCAAAAGGCTTGCTACTTAGGAAAACAGCACTCCCATGATGCTTTGCGTTTCAACCTGGGGTACTTTGTACCTCAAGGTCTCAATGGGAAATGCAGTTCATCCTGCTTCTTACCCAACAATTTAAAATAATAAAATATTTATAAAATATTAAATCATGCTAGTCTATTCTACAGTAAGCTATAGGAGGTCTTTTTGTTTTGTTTTGCTCTGTTTTTGAGACCCTGTGATTTTTTTAAATGTTTTCAATGGGCAATAAGGGGCTCCATGTCCAGTAGCATTGACCTTGCTACCATCTGCAGATGGGACATCTCTGCTCATAGAACCCAGGACAGGAGCGACTCAATTGCTCAGTCAACTGGCCCAACACCAAAGATTTCAGCTAAAGAAGAGGCAACTCCACGTTCATCGTTGAATTCTGTGTAATTCACATAAAAAGGGAGAAAGGAATCCTTGACCCAAAGAGCACTGAACTTTAAATACTTCAACTCATATTAAGTAAAATCTATTGTAAGCAACAAGAATAGAAGCCTAATCTCAATTCGGAGGAATTGGGAATTACTGAATATCTTCAAGGACTTTGGTTTTAAGACTTTCAAGTGAGGAATATAATGAGAAGAGGGTTTATCAGTGACGGCTCCATCAAGAGCTTCTCCCTGCAGATAAAAAGGACCAACGTGACAGGGGCCTAAAACAGCAGAGCACTTAGCAAAATATCCTTGGCTCTGCTTAAAGACAAATTTGTTTCTGGAAATTTACATGTTAACCAGTAACTATGTCAGTTATATGTGTAATTAAGTCAAAATACAATGTGAAAATTTCAACTAGTATCAAAAGGGTATGCGTGGATCTTTACTTTCTTTCCACCCTAAAGCCCCAGAGCCACCTCACCCGGCCAACCAGTCACTAGCTTGCTTGAGAGAGCGTGTGTATGCGCGTGTGTATGAGAGAAAGCAAGCTCATGTGAGCTCTCCAATGTTTTTGGTTTCAGTGATGGGTTACACAATGATACACTTTTCCCAACCTACCCACTCTTGTGTTTTTTCTTAAACTTTTCATCAATTTTAATGTTTGGTTGTTTAAATTGTTTTAAGGTTTTTTCCTCTGATTATCTTAGAGACTCATTTATCAGAATTCCCTATTTCACACACTGTGTGATTCCAGTCTTGGGCAGTCTGGTACCAGCCATTCCCAAGGGTGACCACTTTACAAGGCCCAACACGGCAGTTCGTGTTCTCCCTCCACACACCCGTCAACCCCTCCCATGGAACCTACCTGAGCATCTGGCACTATGGTGCAATCGCAACAGATTGCAACTTAATCCTCCCCACAACCCGTTCTGTCTTCCTAACAACAGTGATTGTTGCCCATGTTCATAGATGGGGCATGGAGTGGCACTACAGGGCTGGTGTTGAACCCAATACTGTCCACCCAACAGCCTCACAGAAAATGAGATCAGAGCCTCTCACCACATGACCACACAATGTGAACCACGCCGAAGTGGTTAAGTATGACTTACAGCAGAGCTTTCTGATGTATAAGGAACAGGATCATTTGGGCGGCCTATCAAACCTTTGCAGGGGAGAGTCATTACAACTAGGTTTTAGGGGAGGCATCCCACGTGATCCCTCTTCTGGTGCAACCTAGCTCGACAAGAGTCACCTGTCAGAAATACAGCGCAGGTGATGAGTTAACGCTCCAAAAAGAACTGGTATCTGTGAAGTGCTTATTGACATTTAATCTTAAAAACTACCCTGTGTGGTTGATGCCATTATTTCACCCCATTTATAGACATGGAAGCGGAGGCTGAGACAGATTAGGTCACTTGAGATTCCAAGACTAGTTAATTCCCTGTAAGTATCCCAGATACAGCCAGAAACCAAATCCTTTGAATCCAATCCTTACTCCACCCACAATACCAGATGCTCCACTTGTTCTAAAAACTTTTACTTACATCAAAAAGATGAGAAAAGTGAAGACAAGCTGTAAAATGGATGAACCATTAGAAAATCCTGTATATCATAAAGGGGTAGTATCTAGAACATACAAAGAACTCAACATCTCAACGAAAAGTAAAAATAGAATATGACAAAGGACTTAAATAGACATGTCTACAACTGGCCAATAAGCACATAAAGAGATGCTCAACCTCATTAGCCGTTCGGGAAATGCACATCAAAACCACAGTGAGATACCACTTCACACCCACTAGGACGGCCGTAATCTAAAAGACAGATAACATCAAGTGTTGACAAAGATGCAGTAAAATCAGAGTCCCCATACACTGCCAGAGGGAATGTAAAATGGTGCAGCTGCTTTGGAAAACAGTTTGGCTGTTTCTCGAAAAGGTAAGCAGAGTTACCATAGGACCCAGCAGTTCTGTTTTCAGACATATACCCCAAAGAGTTAAGAACAGATATTCACACAAAAACTTGCACACAAGTGTCTGAACAGCATTATTCACAATAGTGAAAAGTGAAAGCAGCCCAGATATCTATCAATTAATGAACAGACTGAAAAATACGGCATGGGGGCGCCTGAGTGGCTCAGTCCAGTAAGCGTCCAGCTCTTGGTTTCGGCTCAGGTCATGGTCTCACGGTTTCATGGGTCCCAGCCCCGCACTGGGCTGGCACTACGGAGGCTGCTTGGGATTCTCTGTCTCCTTCTCTCTGTGCCCTTCCCCCGCTTGTGCTGTCTCTGTCTCCTTCAAAATAAATAAATAAAAACTTAAAAAGAAAAAAAAATCGGGCATGTCCATATGATGGAATACTCTTCAGCCATAAAAAGGAATGAAGTATTGATTAATGCACAAGAAGGAACCCTGAAAACACTATGCCAAGTGAAGTAAGTCAGGCACAAAAGGCCATAGTACAGGATTCCATTGACACAGATGTGCAGAACAGGCAAATCCTTGGAGAGAGTGGTTAGCAGCTGCCAGGGGCTGGGGAGAGAAGGTGGGTGGGGTAACAGGAATGGAGCCTTTCGTCTGGGGGTGATACAATATTCTGGAATGAAGTAGTGATGTCACACAACTGTGTAAATATAATGAAAAACACTGAGTTGTATACTTTAAAAAAGTACATTTAACAGTATGCAAATTAGATCTCAAATGCACCCACTTGCTAGATCTACTACTTACGTACGGTCCCTGTGCCTTATTGTCCTTGCCTGTAAAACGCAGTAATAGTAGGAGCTGCCCCACAGGGCTGTTCTCACAGTACCTGCCACACAGAAATGTCTTGATTTGCCATTTATTATCTTCTTTTCCCAAAAATGTGTTCCTTATGATGGTTTTCTTCTTTTTCTTTTAATTTTTTAATGTTTTATTTATTTTTGAGAGAGAGACAGCGTGAACAGGGGAGGGCTAGAGAGAGAGGGAGACACAGAATCTGAAGACAGCTCCAGGCTCTGAGCTGTCAGCCCATAACCTGAGGTGGGACTCAAACCCATGAACAGAGAAATCATGACCTGAGCTGAAGAAGGACACTCAACCGACTGAGCCACCAGGCGCCCCTTTTCTTCTCTCTTAAAAAGAAAGTATTAAAATATATTTTGTTGGACTGTTACTCCAGATTGATTTTCAACTACTAACATCCTTCTGACATTAAAAATAAAATCCTTAAATATTCAATCTAATGCAAATTTTGGCATTTTAGGAAAATAGGACAACTTATAGTTTTTTTTATAAAGAACCCAAGTCCAACACTATCACCACCACTAACTGCCCCTACTATTGTCACTAATGCCAACTGGGAAGAGTGAGGAAGGAGGAAAGAGGGTTGACATTTAAAATGCACTAAGTGGGGCCACCTGAGTGGCTGAAGAAGTTGAACATCTGACTTCGGTTCAGGTCATGATCTCTCCCTTCTGGAGTTTGAGCCCCGAGTCAGGCTCGCTGCTGTCACCCGTCAGCACAGAGCCTGTTTTGGACCTTCTGTCCTCCTCTCTTTCTCTGCCCCTCCCCCACTCATGTGTGCTCTCGCTCGCTCTCACTCTCTCAAAAACTACATAAAATATTTAAAGCAAATAAGTAAATAAAATACACTAATCTCACCACATGTCCTAACAGTGGCAGGTACGAAGATGCAGCTCTGCCTTCCCTGCAGTCCTGGGTCTTGAGAACACAGTCAATCATGAGGGGCGCACGCAGGCTCCCGCAGACCCTGGACCCTTGTAGAAAGGGCTGTGCGCAGGTGAGTGCTGGTATAAAAGGGAACACAGAAGACGAAAGGTCCCCTGTGACCAGGCAGGCCAGGAAGACATCACAGAAGCATATTCGCCTCGAAAACCACATGGGCATCGGCCACAGGAAGAATGGAGAGGGGACCCATCCCGGCAGAGGAAGCAGCGCGGACAAGGGCAAGGACACAGGACAGTGCCCAGCGAGCCGGGGAACTGCGTGTCTAGAACACTGAGTGTGTGAAGCGGAGGCAAAGAAATTGCCCCTGACGCATGGTGGGCATCCAATGCCAAGGCAAAGTTCAGGACTTTGTCTCGGGAAGCAGGCTGCTCTTGAAGGTTGTCTGGGCCAGGGAGTGGCACCGTCAGCAACCTTCCCTCGCCCCTCTGCTCCTCACAGAGGCGGGCTGTGCTAGAGGCTCTGGGACAGCTACCGTGGAGGGGGCGGCGGCTCGGGAGAGCATGCAGAGAATCTGCCCACAAGAGGACACACATTTTTGTCTTCAAACAAGGAAGGTGGATGTTTCTAATGCACAGACATGACAGAAGTGAGTTCTCAAGATAGTTAACGGCAAAGCCATAGAGGAGACCAGAACTGGGACGAAGCACAGTAGGGAAGGAGGAAGGGAAAAACAGAGGTCTCACTGGTGGGGGGGGCAGTAATCTTACCTTTTTAAAAAAAAAAAAAAAAAAAAAAAAAGGTCCGTAGCACAAGAGATAAAGCTATACATTGGTAAGTTCCCGCCTCAGAAACCGTAATGTAATCATTAAGGCTTTATCAGCACTGTCGAACAGAACTTTCTGTGATGATGGAAAGGTTCTATACCTCGGCTCTCCAATATGGTAGCCCTCAGCCAAACGTGGCTACTGAACACTGAGATGTAGCTAAGTGCAACTGAGGAACTGAAATTTAAAATTTAATTTCAATTACAGTTGACCCTTGAACAACAGCAGTCTGAACTGTGAAGGGTCGACTTCTACATGGATTTTTTTTTCAATAAATAAGGTACAGTACCGTAAGTGTATTTTCTCCTATGATTTTCTTAACGCTTTTTCTCTAGCTTACTTAATGGTAAGATTGTAACATACGAAATATGTGTTCATCAACTGCTTATGTTATAGGTAAGGCTTCTGGTCAAAAGTAGGCTAGTAGTAGTTAAGGTCTGGGAGACCCACAAGTTACAAGCACGTTTTTGACTGTGCAGGGAGCAGAGAGGTCAGCATCCTAGCCCTTGGTGGTTCAAGGTCAACTATAATTTTCTTTTTTGTAATTTTTTCAAGGAGGTTCCATGCCCAGGATGCAGGGCTTAAACTCACGACGTGAGCTGAGGTCAAGATTTGAATGCTTAACAGGCTCAAGTACACAGGCTCCCCAAGGGTCAACTGTAACTTAAGTTTAAAGAGTTAGAGTCTCATGTGGTGGCACCTGAGTAGGTCAGTCCATTAAGAGTCTGACTCTTGATTTCAGTTCAGGTCATGATATCACTGTTTTGTGAGCTCAAGCCCCACATCAGGCTCTGCGATGACAGCACACTGACTGCTTGGGATTCTCCCTCTCTCTCTGCCCCTCTCAAAAATAAATTTTAAAAAAAACTTAAAAAAAATGCCTCACCCGGCCAGGTCTCTATATTAGCACGGTTTTAGAACCTATCTTTTGTCCTTATTTCTTACATCTATTGTTCTTCAGACAAGTGGTACAAAGAAGTCTGGAATCTCTTCCCACTTTTTAAAAAAATTTTTTAAGTTGATTTATTTATTTTGAGAGAGACAGAGACAGGCTAGTGGGGAGGGGCAGAGAGAGAGGGAGACAGAGAATTCCACGCAAGCTCTGTGTTGCCAGCACAGAACTTGATGTGGGGCCTGAACTCACAACACTTCAAGACTGTGACCTGAGCTGAAACCAGGAGTTGGACACTTAAACGGCTCAGCCACCCAGGGGCCCCCTCTCTTCCCACTTTTCAATCATTCTATTACTTCTGAATTCTTCTACCTCGTTCTCAGAAGTTCCAACTTTGTCTAGTCATAAACAAGGTACCAACGTCATTTGTCGGATTACTCCCAAGGTTCTTAACATTCGGTCAGTGAGTTAGCAGCAGTGTCTTCTCTAGGTGAATAAAATGGGTTTTGAGTTTTGGGGTTTTTTTTTTAGGAGGATCAACCCATAGGAGCTCATTATTGGAATATTTCGGTAGCGTTCTTGCTCAGTGAGAGGAGGTGGGCTGGGATGCTGGACTAGAGGCACCTGACGTCCCTGGTGGCCGCGGGGCGTCAGAGTCCACGGATGTCAGTAAGCTGGTGCTTCTGTGGTGACGCATCCTAACCAAGACACGAGAGGCCTCCGGCTCGTGCCCCAGGGTGGCCGGGAGTCGGCGAAGTTACAGTCTTGCACCTTCAGAAACTGACACTGCTGACAGTGGATGGCTCCAAATTTGTTTCTCTTCACGCTGGGCCATGGATTTAACATTAGGTCAGAATCCCCCTCCCAACCCACCCCTCAACAGACGAGACCTCTAACCCCCCCCCCGAAGTAGTCCACACATTCCACGCCTCCCCCAGATGAGGTCTCCGGACCCCCCCAAGACAGGGTTCTCTGTACCTGGCGACCCAGCTAGCAGGGTCCCCAGCAGGGCCTCCGGACACGAAGCGCACTGCCCTTGGGACACAAGGCGCCCGCGAGAATGCTCTTCCCAGCTGCCAGGCCGGCCTAGGCCTCTCCCGCCTCCTTTCTCATCACTCAATGTCCCACCAAACCCCGACTGAACCTCCCCACCAGTGGGGAGTACCAGACGTCGTGGCAAAAGCAGAGGCCGGGAGCAGGAAGTCCCTCCCAGGGGCCTCTGTCGGGGAGGCTGCAGGCTGTGTAAACACGGGCAGGTCCTCACCCGCACTGGCTTCAGAAGAACTGCCCCCTCCAGGGGGCTGACCCCGTCCCTCACCACAGAGGAGGCTGTGCTCTAACACCACAAAGGCTCCCATGAATTAGGACGCCAGCGAGCATTCTAGAGGAGGGGAAAAAAAATACTTATGCCATGGGCAGCTTTGGGCATGAATATTTATATATACACTCCTTGAAACTCAGCAGCTTTTGCGCCTCCAAGACCTCCTAGGACTTATAATGAATTTAAAACCCTGTGCCCGACAATCCAATTCCTCCATGACCAAATTTGCATTTTAATTTAGAATTACCTAACAAAGGCGAGGGCTCCAACCACACACCACTCCGGTCTGACCACAGAGTCTTCAAACACCCAACAGAGACAGATTAGATTCCCTGGGACCTACCGTCTTCGTAAGTGAACGCAGTAGCCAGTGTCTGCTCTCGGGGGACACATGATGGGGGTGGGGGTCAGATGGAATGGGGTCTCTGGAGCCCAAAGCAGTAAATACAAAGATGGAGACCTGGGCCCCTGAGAACCCAGAGAAGAGACTTCAAATACAAGGAGCTGTGTTAACTGCTTCGAATGCCTCAAATTTCTCCATTCCTTACCTAGTTTCCCCACTGATTAGAAGAAAATTCTACATTTTTCCCGCCATTGGATGGGTAAATCACCAGGAAAGATGTACCCTTCTTTCCTCAACTTCCCATCTCTAAGGAAACAAGCACAGAGCAAGGAACCATGGAAGAGACGTGGCCCAGATGGAAAGGTGAGTTGCTGCCTACAAGTTAAACACACTGTAGATCCCACTCACGCCCTAAGAAATGGCAATACGCTCACACAGTCCTTTTAAAGATAAAACAACCCAGCACAGAATAGGCCTGTGACCAAAGCCTGGTCTTACAGTCCATCCTCACGGAGAGGCAAGCTGCTCAAACGACAGAAGTAAGCGATTTCTATGCACATCCAGAAAACAGATGGGAAGGATGGACCTGCACATACGGTCATGTGATCTCTATCCACACAATAAAGTGTTGAGAAGTATGTCCACCCAGGGGACACCTGGGTGGCTCTGTTGGTTAAGCGTCTGACTTCAGCTCAGGTCATGATCTCCTGGTCCGTGAGTTTGAGCCCAGCATCGGGCTCTGTGCTTGGAGCCAGCAGCCTGCTTTGGATTTGGTATCTCCCTCTCTCTCTCCCTTGCTCTCTCTCTCTCTCCCCTACCTCCACTTACACTCTTTCACTTGCTTTCAAAAATAAACATTTGGGGCGCCTGGATGGCTCAGTTGGTTAAGCATCAGACTTTGGCTCAGGTCATGATCTCAGGGTTCGTGAGCCTGGAGCCTGTTTTAGATTCTGTCTGTCTGTCTCTCTCTCTCTCTCTCTCTCTGCCCCTCCCCCATTCATGCTCTGTCTCTGTGTCTCAAAAATAAACTATAAAAAAATTTTTTTAACAAAAATAAACATTAAAAAAATTTTTTAGGGAATATAAAAAAGCAGCACACCTAAATGGTTTCAGGATTCGGTCTGGGGCTGGGATTTGGGGAAATTATTTCCCTTCTTTAGATTTTCCTATCTTCTGAATGCTTTCTATTGAGTATAGGTAATATTCATGATTTTAAAAAATACTACTACTTCCATTATGGGAGGGGAACCTCACAAGTTGTCAACAGTGAATTTATAACAAGAGTAGGTTTGTGGCAGGGCTGGGGTGCAGTCAGGAAGAGGCAAGCTGAGCCAGAAAGGGAAGCTGTGAGCTCCGTTATGTTTTTCCAACGAACATGCCCCATCTTGTCATTGCGTACTGGCTGAAAAGGTGATAATCATTACCACGTCACACAATACCGTTTAGAGCTGAAAGTCAGGAGGGAAGGTACTAATGCTCAGAGCAGACTAGTGAACTCCTCACTTAGTACACAGGTCACCCCTCCCCAAGTGCGCCCACATTCTGCATCTGCATGAGGAAACACACCAAAGAAATACTGAAAATAACAATAAGTGTTCATCAAGTTTAGGCCTTAAAAGTTCTGTCATTTGGTTCAGAATAAAAGCCAGTGGTGGGGCGCATGGATGGCTGGTTCGGTTAAGCATCCAACTCTGGACTTTGGCTCAAGTCAGATCTCAGGGCTGTGAGATCAAGCCCTCCCTCCCCCGACCCCATCCGGTTCTGGGCTGGGCATGGAGTCCAACTGAGATTCTCACTCTCTCCCCCTCTCCTTTAGCCCCTCCCATTTACATACATGCTCTCTCTTTAAAAAATAAAGCCAACACAGCTAAAACCTTCAAAATCTTAGTGTCTTTAAATGCTTTCTAATCCCTGGACTACTCTCCTCATTGTCCCACAGGCCAAAGGTAATTTGAAAAAAGCATCATCCATAAGTTTCTCCAACTCCCTGCCCCCAAACATGAATTTCCCCTAATTTAGAATGTCCCCGAGTTCTCGGATATGGCTATTTGCAAATAACAGGGCCTACATGAAAACAGACACACTCACACAAATGGATTAAAAAGCACACTTGTCTCCCCTGAGCATGGGGTCACAGTGCCGAGGGTGGCCGAGATGCTGGACTTCCAAGCAGCAGTCCCACTAAGCATCAGCACAAGCAAGTGAGCCCCGAATTCCATGGGCTGCCTCGTGTGGGCCACTGGCTGTCACCCGCACTGCCTTGTTTGGGGCCTTAGGACCACCTCAGGAGACAGACGACACCGTTTCAAAGACAAGGGCAGAGGATCAGAGAAAATAAAAGTGACCTGGGCAGGTATGCTCAACACATAATTAGCGGGGCGGGATTTAAATGGAGGACTTCTTGGGGCGCCTGGGTGGCTCAGTCAGTTTAAGTATCCAACATTGGATTTTCGATCGGGTCATGATCTCACAGTTCGTGAGATCAAGCCCTGCATCAGGCTCTGCACTGACAGCGTGGAGCCTGCTTGGGATTCTCTCTCTCTCCCTCTCTCCCCTTTCCCCACTCACATGCCCCCTCCTCTCAAAATAAATAAACTTCTTTTAAAATGCAGGATCTCTCACTCTGCACTCCCCAATTATTTCTTCTAAAGCAGAATGCTGTGAGCAAAAACATGCATGTGCTCAATCAGAAGACGCTTTTCATTCCAAGTTCATGGTGACTTTGCACTTACCATTACAAGCTTACAGCACAAAATTTAGTGCAGACGGCCAACATTACTTTCAAACAAAGTTACTGAAGAATTCTGGGATCAGACCTACTTGTCTAGACCTACTGGACTGGAGAAAGGTTCCCTGGAATATATAAAAATTACTGGAGTTGTATTCAGAGCCGTCCCCTCAGTGCTATAAAATATGGAGTTCATAGCAGAAGAATGCCATCCTGAACCTTCCCATCAGCACCGAGCAGGAAACCAGGATGAGTGACGAGGGGGAGGGGTATGTTTAGCAACTCTGGCTCTTGTCCCCATCCCCTCACATTATAATGGCTGAGTTTGAGCCTGAGGGTGAGGTTCAATGGGCCTCAGTTTTCTCATTTGTAAACATTGAGACAATATTACCTAAGTCACAGAACCACTGGGAAGGGTACCAGGATCCTGAGTGATGGTCACTCACATAGAAAGCATTAAACATCACTACTGGGGTGCCTGGATGGCTCAGTCAGTTAAGGGTCCGACTTCGGCTCAGGTCATGAGCTAAATCCACACACAGCTCTGAGTACAAAGACGTTTACTGCAGCATTATGTAGAACAATCTAATGTCCATCAGTAGAGGACATCCATTCCTTAGAACAGCCATCCTAAGAGTGCCGTGCATCTCACAGGTCTAATAAGATCTCCAAAATGTATTTTTTAAAAAGCCAAAAAGGGAAAAACTGTCAGCATGATACAATTCCATCCTTGAAAAAAAAACAGATGCAGATCTACATACATACTGACATCGATCTAATTGAAACAATGTTAAGGGCAATGATCTCTCATGAGCATACGTGGCAACAGAGGGAGATACTTTTCTTCTGCACCTTTTGTTCTGCTTTATAAAAAAGTAAAAAGATACATATAAAAAGAAAATCTTTAAACTACCTAGGCATTTATAAAAGGCTGACTAAACGTCCAGAACTCCTACTGTAACTCGTGGAAACAAAGTAAGCCCGAGAGAAAAAAACGCTCTAGAAGCAGGGCCCCGCCGATGGTAACCACATGCCGCCTGCGGTCAGTCAAGATGGAGGAGTGACTCTGCAGGAAGCAAGTCAAGGCGAAGCAGTCTCTTAAACGAAGAGAAAGATGAACAACGAACGAAATCACTGTAAAGAAATCATTCCAGGTTGTACTGGAAGGCAAGACTGGGAGGTGTAACAAGCAAGCCACGTCCCATGGCTCTGGGCAAGACAGCAGAACGATGCGGCACAGGGTTAGAATCAGAGAATCAGAATCATCAGAAGTTTCGCATGAGGGTCTTCCTATTGGATGCGTGGAATATGGGAAAAAACTGCAATCAGGTATCGTATTGATATAAAAAGGGTAGGTCCTGGGGCGCCTGGGTGTCTCCATCAGTTAAGCATCTGGTTTTGGCTCAGGTCATAATCTCACAGTTCTTGATTTCAAGCCTCGCGTCGGGCTCTGTGCTGACAGTTCAGAGCCAGGAGCCTGCCTCAGATTCTGTGTCTCCCTCTCTCTCTGCCACTGCCCTGCTCATTCCCTCTCTCAAAAATAAACATTTTTTAAAAAATTTTTAAGAGGTAAATACTTTGAGCACTGACTTTAACAAATATTTATTGCCCTCAATAAATTTATTTTGCAATTATTTCCTGTATTCTAATGATTTCTAATGAAATCCTCCAAATATCCTCTGAAAATGCCTACCTCCTACCTCCCACCTCTGTGATCTGACATCTCCTACCAAATCCTGCAGAGAAAAGAATTCACGCTTGCATGCCAAATTACCCAAGAACATCTTTATACTTAGAATGCTGAAGCGCCTTGCAGAATATTCAACCAATTTGGGGTCTAGGTTTTAAGGATCGGTGACAACTAGTCCTCGTGAATAGTAAATCTAACTGTTCGGCCTCCGTGCTGAAATCATCCACTTGAGCTTCTCAACAGGCCAATTAACAGCTGCCTGCACGGTCAGCAAGCAAAGCAACTGCAGTGTCCTTCCAGAAACCGCTCCCGTGAGGGGTCTGGAGGCCTCTTCATTCTAGCTGCAAGCTTCATCCAGCTACTTCCCTCTCTTGGCTTTACATTTAAATGCAGCAGGACAAGTATGAATTCCTTCCTGTGGGTGACTTGAAAATTACATGAAAACCAGCTTCCCCCAAGAACCAGATGACCGGGTGCAAGGGAGCTCTCCTCGTCACTCCAATGCCCCTTGCTGCCCCGGGGTTACTCACTCACCTTAGAACTCGTTTCCATGTGGTATTTGGCACAGGCTCGAAGCTGAGTCACCCAAAACTGTTTCTCTTTCGCATCAGCAGCTAAAACAGAGGGGAAAAAATGCTTGTAGAGATTGTTCCGAAACATATCCAACCTATTTCTACACCCACCTAAGGGGCGGGAGGCCCAGGGAGTGAGGTGGGGAGAGAAGGAAAGAGGGAAAGAAAGGCAGATCACGATATTCTCAAGCAGACGGGGCTTACATCAAGAAAACAAAGTACACCAGACCTCAACAGAAAATTCCCCCATAAACCACTTAAAAATGCACTCTGTAAGGTCTTAACAGAAAAATGTTGCCATTTTTTACCCCTCCTCTGATAAAGGTCCTTTATACTTCTTTTAAAAAGGCAGCAAGGAGGGAAAACATAACTTTTTAAATGTTTATGTTTGAAAGAGAGTGTGAGTGGGGGAGGGGCAGAGGGAGGGGTCAGAAGATCTGAAGCAGGCTCGGTGCTGACAGCAGAGGGCCCAACGCAGGGTCTCGAACTCACAAACCGGGATATGGTGACCTGAGCTGAAGTCAGATGCTTAACCAACTGAGCCACTGAGGCGCCCCAAAACGTGATTATTTTTAAGCGCCTCTTGGCTCAAAGTGTAGTTTTCCAGGGGCTATGCTTATCATCAGTTTTGTGCTGTGAACTTACTAGCATCTACGAAATAAGCATTCCATTGAATCATTTTAATATGTGTTCTCAGTGATTCATATTATGACTGGACAGAACAAGACACCAAAGGCTGCTTTAGAGACCCTCACAGTTCCCCCAAGGAGACACTGAAATATAAGTCACCTGTATGATCATAATCTTCCATCCATGCTCCAGTCTCTCAAATATATCAAATTGTTTTCTGAGACTATCATGGATACAGAACAGGCTCTACTAAAATCTAAGTCATCAATTTCACTGCATAATTAACTGCATAAATAGTTTAAAATAATATTAGCTGCATAAATGCCGACTCTACAGAAAACAGAAGGATTCCCTGGAGCCTCACTTGAACTTCTGGGTGAAGAAACCAAGGGGGGGTAGACCAAATGTACTGGATTTCCAAAGGATTCTGCAGAAACTAGAGTCTTTTCCCTTAGGAAAGGAAAAACCGCCAGTTTCCAGCAATACTATTCCAAGACTCAGAGCAGGACACCTGAGTGGCTCAGTGGGTTAAGCGTCCAACTCTTGATTTAGGCTCAGGTCATGATCTCATGGTCTTGAGTTCGAGCCCCGCATCGGTCTCTGCACAGATGGTGAGAAGGGAGCTTGGGATTCTCTCTCCCCCCCTCTCTCTCTCCGCCCCTCCCTGGCTCACAGGTACATGTGCTTGCTTGCTTTCTCTCTCTCTCTCTCAAAATCAAAAAATAAACTTAAAAAAAGAAAACCAAAGGCTCAGCACCAAAAAAATGCTCCCAAAAGCCATGCATCTGTGGACATCAAGAGTCATTCAACTCTATGTGGAGGTAGAGAAAACAGACACCCAGATCCTCTTGGGGTGAGTCAAGGACCAGCCATATATGTGCAGAAATTTATCCTGCCTTTTCTGTAGTTGCTTACTTTCAGCTAAATTTAGCCCTTGCGATAATGTCCGCAGATAATAAAACTTTTATATTTTCTATTAAAACTACCCTTTAAAACAAAACCCTGGGGTTTAATAATCCTGAGAATAATATCAACTCTCAAAAGGCAAAATGAGATGGCTCAATTGTCAAATTAGCCGGGTATTTCCTTTGTGTGGTTTGTGTCATTTCACAAACCACAGGCAGGGGGGAAAGTGCCATTAAGTCTTTCACGTGCTTTTGTTTCTGCTCCAACAATTTATTAAGCAATAAACAACGAAACAAAACCAAGGACCACGTAAATCGAGCCAGCTGGATCGTGCGCGGCATGAATCTCCAAAGAGAGCATGAATCTTGCCGCGTTTCCGAAAACTGAAAAACTTTTTCCAACTATAGGCATTTTTATTTCATAGGCTTTTGGATTGTTTTATAGATTCTGAAATACGACTTGTATATAGATAATAAAGAAACATTAGCTTATTCCGTCTCTTGGCAGTAAAGCTTGGAGGTAGAACAATGGAACTGGGCTCGGAGGCACGGAGTCCACCCTCGGTCTGGCTTTGCAGACGCTGACCGGTCATTATCAGTTCTCTGGGGTCAAGAAGGGATAAAAAGGGCCTTTTCTGCAAACTGAGCCCTCACTTGGGCAACGAAAAATGTATGCAGGCAGAATTAGCAACCAATGCCCAAAATTTAATATACACAAGTACTACCCTTCCTCAGGCCCTAGTAACATGGACTCGGTGTGTGCCCCCATATGTCCATGTAGATTTTTGTCCTGTTGTTTTGTCGTAAGAAAATGGAGCGTTTTTCTGGCAACGCAACTGTAATGGAATGCTGGTGGAATGGTCTGGCAATCAAATTCTACTGCTACAGTCAAGTCTGGCATCGCTGAAGACCTGTAGGATGGATGTGCCTTGAGGGTGGCAGGACCTACATTTCCGGCTCAAGGCGGGCTCCCTGGGGAATCATCCTCCATGAAGATGCCTGGCAGACTTCAGTTCTCAAGAAGCACAGAGAGGGGAGAAGGCCAAAAGGAAACTAACTCAACACCAAGCAGATGGCTTCCTCACCAGGCTTTAACACTGGAGCTGAATAAATACAGGCGAAGAGGCCCTTTGCTAAGAGGTGTTCTAGAGAAATCCTGAGGGAAGGGCACGATGACCCCTGAGAAAGGCTTGTTTTGTCCTAACAGAGCCCCACAAGGGACCGGAGTAGAAGGTCAAAGAAAATATACACTGAATGGATATGGAAAATCTGAAATCCTAAAGGTGAGTTGGCCTCCCATCACTCACCTTGTGTCTGTCCTTAATTCCTCAGTTCCTTAAGACAAGCAATCCCTGATGTCAGCTTTGTCCCCCACCCCAGGGGTAAAGAAGACAGGCGCTGCCTGTCACCACAGAGTTCGCTAACACGGCAAATCCTTAAAGATGATTTTTAAAAATTTAAAAAAACACACACACAACCGACAACAAGAGAGCCATCACCATGGTAACCACGCGTGTAGCCCAAGCGGCCGGACTGAAAAGTTAGCAGGAGAACGTACCTCTCAGTTTATACATCTCTCCGTTAGCGGAGTAGACCACCAGCATGTGGGGGGCTTCGTCGCTCAGGGACACTATGGCTCCGGAGAGAGACAGGGCTCCCCGAGGCTTCTGGTGTTTGCTTTGCTCATTCACAAAATACTGCAGGATGCCAGCCTCAAAATCCAGCACAAAGTACCTGCAGAGAAACCACAGTGTATCATTTTCTCTTCTGCAGCCAGTGCCTCCCAGCAAAGCAGGAAACAAAGGCTGAAATCAACATCGAGGCTCTGGGATTCAGGAAACCCAAAGTCCCTCCTGGTGCCCCACAAAAGTCAGCCCATGAGCAGGGAGGGAGCCCTCGATTCTGAAGTCAGAATGGAGCCTATAAGAGCTCACTGGGGCAAGACGAGGGCCAGCTCCATCAGGATTTGGAGCAATGCCCATTACCTTGCCTGGTGCCCACGGATACCACAGGAAACCTCCGAATGACCCAGAAAACAAAAAACAAAAAACAAAAACAAAAAAAAAGCAAGCAGATGCATTGGGACACAGACTCTGGGGACACCCCGTAGGACTTCTATGCCGGAGGACCCACAGGGACAGCCGGAATTCTCTAAGCCTCTCAGAGAGGCCGTTGCACCCCAGAAAATAGCAAGCTGGGCCTTGAGCTTCCTGCCAGGGGCATGGGTAGCCCTGAGGAGCCAGAGCGCCAAGCGTCCGCTGTGGGGGCTCTGGGGGGCTCACACAGCCACCTCGCACACTCCACCAGCCCTTCTAGTGCATCATTTTCATACCAATTGGCAAGAAGCCCCTTGGCTCTGGGAGGCACGTTGCCGCTACAGGGTAAAAGCACAGAACTCCCTCAGACAGATCTCTGTAGCCCAACAGCTGGCCTGTTTGTACTCTCAACCTGTCACCTAGGAAGAAATCACAACATCCCCTTCACCAGGATGGAAAGGTCTTCCTCGCAGACACAAGCTCTTCCCAGGACCCCTGCTGACTCTTTCGCCTTCGCCTTTTCTGCTTCACTCACACCAGCTCTCCTTCCTCAGAGCTCCCTAGCTGCTCCCACCACAGGACCTTGGCTCATGCCGTTCCCCCTGTCCGGAACAGTTACTCAAAGTGTGGTCCACAGATTTTGATGGCCCATGAGCTCTTCCCAGTCCACAACAGCTTTGTGGGGTGGCTTTGCTTCAGCATCCCAACTGCATGCGCAGTGGGGCGGTCTCACTAACCAGTCCCGATGATGTCTGGCACACACAAGCTACATACTAGTCATGGATCACCCACAACACAACCGAGGGGTGGGGGAACGGGTCCTGCCCCACAGTTTGAAAACCACTCGCCCAGAACGCTCCTCCCCCTGCCTAGGCTACAGTCCCTTCACCTTCTTGCCACGGTAGCTTCTTGGCCTTCAGAACAACTCAAGGACCACCAACTTGAGAAACTACCTCATGATAGTCAAACATGCCTCCCACAAGCTCTCAGAGCACCCTGAAATTGCCCTTCCCAGCCTGGCCCCAGCGAGAGTCTGCACTTGCAGGAGCCTCTAATTCCACGTCTAGACACCCCCACGTCTACACGCCCCCACGAGAAGCAGAACGGTGGTGTTTCCCCAATGTCCAGCCCGAGCCTGATGCTTTGCTAATAACACTGGTTCTATGAATTAATGAAGGAGGAAGAAACCCCCACGGAATTCCAGTTTCCAAGCCAGGCACCGAGGCACCTGGGTCACGACTGTGACCTCACAGAGGTACTGCAAAAATACCTTCCACTTTTGACGAATATACGGCAACACTCAACAGAGGTCAGATACCGCGCGTGCTACTAACTGCTCGTTCTCGCTCACAGGCAACATCATGTCTCCGCCAAGCTGAGTTTTCAGTAGGTGCTGGGGTAAGAAGCAAAGGCAAACGTGGAACAGGAGAGGACAGCGATGCCCGATACGTTTGCGAGGTTGGCGAAGCCACGCGGGACCCACAGGTGCCCACATCCCATTCATAAGGAATGGTGGTTATTTAAGCATAAAAGGAGAGAAATCCATTTGTTTCTTATTATAAGTTTTTTCAAATACCTAGGTGTCAGAACATAAATATGTATAAAGTTCTTTGGAGCAAACTGGCTAATAAATGAAACAGTTGTTTTTTTTAACCTATAAGTACCATGAACCAAGAAAGTTTACAACCCCCTCATCTAATTCATTTTCAGAGCAACCTAACAATTACACACGATCGTTCCCATTTTGTAGATATCCTGAGACCTAAAGAAACTCAAACTCCAAGAGCCACACTCGGCTCACTCCACCATCTCTGACGGTCATGCCAGTCCCCCCCGGGTCACCTCCTCCGCGTCACCTGTCCTGCACTTGCTTAGGTACTATATTCTCCCAACCCTCCTGCTCCGAGCTAACCCTGTGAGCTGGAAGCTCCCTTCCCGTCACCTACCCTCCCACAGAACAGGGCACAGCTGCCTCATTAGTGCCTGGCACCCCGGATCGCAGTCCTCCAGAACTCCAGCTCCTGTAAGGAATCTTCCATGCTTGAGGCACCCAGGTGGCTCAGTCAGTTGAGCATCCAACTTCAGCTCAGGTCATGATCTCAAGGTCTATAGGTTTGAGCCCCCATCTGTCTTTTTGAGGACAGTGCAGACCCTACTTTAGATTCTCTCTCTCTCTCTCTCTCTCTCTCTCTCTCTCTCTCTGCCCTTCCCCACTCAAGCTCTCTCAAAATTAAATAAACATTAAAAAAAAATTTTTAAAGACTACCCCTACAACCTAGCAATTGCACTGCTAAGTATTTATCCAAAGGATGCAAAAATGCTGACTTGAAGGGGCACATGCCCCTCAATGTTTACAGCAGCACTATCAACAATAGCCTAATTATGGAAGAGCCCAATGTCCATCGACTGATCAATGGATAAAGAAGATATATATATATATAGACAGAGAGAGAGAGAGAGAGAGAGAGAGAGAGAGAGTGTGTGTGTGTGTGTGTGTGTGTGTGTGTGTGTGTGTGTGGACTATTACTCAGCAATCAAAAAGAATGAAATCTTGGGGCACCTGGGTGGCTCAGTCGGTTAAAGGTCTCACTTCTGCTCAGGTCACGATCACGGGGTTTGTGGGTCCGAGCCCCACACTGGGCTCTGAGCTGACAGCTGGAGCCTGCTTTGGAATCTGTGTCTCCCTCTCTCTGCCCCTCCCCTAACTGCACCCTGTCTCTCGCTCTCTCAAAAAAAACTATTAAAAAATTTAAAAAATAATGAATGAAATCTTGCCATTTGCAATAACATGGATGGAACTAGAATGCATTATGCTAAGCAAATTAAGTCAGTCAGAGAAAGACAAATATCATATGATTTCAATCATATGTGGAATTTAAGAAACAAAATAGATGAACACAGGGGAAAAGATAGGAAAATAAGATAAAAACAGAGAGAGAGACAAACCATAAGAGATTCTTAAATACAGAGAACAGGGGCGCCTGGGTGGTTCAGTCAGTTAAGCGTCTGGCTTCGGCTCAGGTCATGATTTCACGGTTTGCAGGTTCAAGTGCCGCATCAGGCTCTGTGCTGACAGCTCAGAGCCTGGAGCCTGCTTCAGATTCTATATCTCCCTCTCTCTCTGACCTCCCCTGCTTGCACTGTCTCTGTCTCTCAAAAATAAATAAAAAACATTAAAAAAAGATACAGAGAACAGACCGAAGGCTGATGGAGGGCGGGGGTGGGGCATGGGCAGGAAGGAGGGCACTCGCTGGGATGAGCACGAGTGTTCTAGGTAAGTGATGGATCACTGGGTTCCATTCCTGAAACCAATATTGCATTATTTGTTACCTAACGTGGATTTAAATAATTTTTAATTAAAAAAAAAGGAAATCTTCCACTCTTATTTTTAATATTCTGAATACCTGACCACAGCTATTTACCTTTCTTACCCATCTCCTTCCCTCCTACACCTTAGGCCATGACAACAGAGCTAGGCTCCTTGATTTCATGAAAAGCAGGGATAAATCAAGACACAAAAACGTGTCACAGACAAGGACTATTCAAAATGATAGTCCCTACCTGCGCCTTACCAACACCACCTGGGGGCTTGTGTGATGTGTAAATTCTTGGGCCCCATTCCAGGCCTGCTGAATCCGAAACTCCAGGGAAGAGCTCCAGGAAGTGGTGTTTCAAGTGTCCAGGTGGTTCTGATGAGGCTCAAGTGTGAGAAGCACTGGCCTAAATGCTCATCATCAAATCCCTTTCCTCCTCTTCCAGGAGACAAGGTCGAAGTATATTTCCCAGACTCCCTTGCAATTAGGGTGTCACTACTTAAGTTTTAGCCACAGAATGCGAGCAAATGAGATTCAGGCTTGACCTATAAAACACACATTCTCCCTCTCTCCCTTTGTCTGCCCCCCCCCCCCACACATACAGGTTGGGTTGGAGACAACTGAAGGTGAACGTGGGAATCCCACAATGACTATGGTAAAGACAAGAGGTGAGGGCCTGGGTCCCCTAATCACCACCCGGAAGAGACACCAGCTAAGGGACACCCACATCTGATGTTCCTTAGAACTGGTACATGGTGGGTGCGTGGGTGGGTCGGTTGGCTAAGCGTCCGACTTGATTTCGGCTCAGGGCATGATCTCATGGTTCGTGAGTTTGAGCTCTGCATGAGGCTTCATGCTAAGCGTGTAGAGCCTGCTTGGGATATTCTCTCTCTCTCTCTCTCTCTCTCTGCCCCTTCCTCATGCTCTTTCTCTCAAAATAAATAACTTAAAAAAAAAAAAAAAAAAGAACTGGTACATGAATGAAAGATTTCTGTTGAACTAGACCCTAAGTTCAAGATGTGTTACAGCAGTTAAACTTAGAAATTCACAAAACTCTTTCTATTTTCATGTCCTATTTAAACATTTTAAAAAATTTTATTTTTTTAAGTTTATTTAAGAGAAAAAGAGTGAGAAAGTGGGGGAGGGGCAGAGAGAGAGAGAGAGAGAGAGAGAGAGAGAGAGAGAATCCCAAGCAGACTCCACCCGGTGAGCACAGAGCCTGACATGGGACTCAAACTCACAAACCATGAGACCTGAGCCGAAATCAAGAGTCTCACTTAACCGACTAAGCCACCCAGGGGCCCCTAAAGACTTTATGTTTAAGTAATCTCCACACTCCACGTGGGGATCAAACCACAACCTCAAGACCAAGGCACACGCTCCGCCAACAGAGTCAGTCAGGCGCCCCTGTCCTACTTAAAATTTGCTCCTACTCTTTCCTTTCCGTGCTGTAAAAACCAAACTCCTCCAATGAGGGGGGGTGGGTAATTTCTGAGCTGCCAATGATCATTAGGTGCTGACCCCACGTGTTTTTAACTTGACCTATATTTAATGTCATCGTGACAGTAGCCATGCAGACACTGCTGCCAAGTCAGAGCATTAACGGCAATAATCCTTACAAGCGGAGGCTCCAACCACAGCATTTCGTGTCCCCACCCCACCCCAGAGCTGCAGGGTCCCTCATCAAAAACATGCCACCTTTTGTGGGGGGAAGGGGAGTAGGAAAAGTAGGGACCTCAATAGGCTTCAAGGAAAAGGCACAGGCCGTTGGTTGGAACAGAGAAAGGGCTGGACCTCTCTCTCCTTAGTGCTCCTACACACCCGTCGATTAGGAACCTGCTGGCACTCTTCTCTCCCTAGAGGCAGCTCCCCAAATGCATCCTGTTTAAACAACCCACCCTACGTTTGCAAAGCCATTTTCCAGAAGCTACTACAAAGAAATGAATGTTGTTCTTTTGCCCAATAAGGATGACAGAATAACCAAACGATGTCACATCATGCAGGATACGGGGACACATTAATGATTTTTCATAATGTGTACATCAAGCTTACATCTTAATTTTAACCTGTCTCAGCTGGAAAAAAAACAATTTCCAGTGAGTCCTAAAATAGTTTATTTAAATGCAAATGCACAGGTTTGAATCGCTAAGGAGGGTCATCAATCATTTACTCCCTTTCTAAAGACAGTTTAGAGCTATCCTGTTTGGAGGGAGATGATGTCGTATCCCCTGGGTAAGACTTACAGCCGGCCAAACCCAGGATTCCTTCAGAGTGCCCTCTGAAAGGTAAGTTGGCTTGTGTCCCAAAAGGTAAAGCTGTCCATACGGCACTAAGAAGGGCAATCCGGGTCGGTCACATCCCCCAGGAGGAAAGAAATTAAATTTGGTTTCCCGCAGGGTCGGCGCTCTGTCAAGCACTGCTGTTCGGAGCCTGCAGTTGTAGCTGAAAGTCACAGATTTCATGCTAAATAGGAAAAGTTAGACATGTTTCCAAATCAGGCTTTCTAAACCCCAGTGAAGTTGCTAGATAAAATCCTAACACATTCTTACAGGTCTTTCCGTCTAGAGCAATGATAAAGACAAACCTAATGCCTACTTTTTTAATTAGGGTCTCTGAGGCTTAGTACGCAACCTGATGTGCACGTGCGATCTAATTGTATACAGAGTGAGCGTATTTTAGTTGCCGTGTTAACAAAGCAAAGAATGTGCTGGGGAGAGAGAACCAGGGAGGAATCAAGTCCACAGAGAGAACCATCTTAACTGCTAGGACGCCAGCTTCCTGGGGGCCCTGCTGGCCAACTCCAAAGCCAGGAGCGCTGGCGAGCGCAGCCCCTTCCGAGGAAGGGCTGAGGACCAGCCACCGCGACTGCTGATCCTTCAGCCAAACCCCACTGCTTGGAAACCCCACACAAGCGTGCACACATGCTCACGGGCATTTACACCGACATGTGATGCATGCGCTCACACATACACTGACACGCACATGTTCTCACACACACACATGTACTCACATACTCCTGTTCATGCTCAAGGCTGCCAGTCACATTCGAGAGGGAATTTACGCCTCCCCAGGGGGGGGGTCCGTAACACCTGATCACTGTGGTCTCCTCACCAGGGAAGAAGGTCACACTCATGACCCTCAGTTTGTGGGTCGGGAGACAAGACCAATGTTGCAGAATTTCTCTCACGATGAGCTGGAGAGGAAGATGCTGAATCCCAGCACCAAAACCTCCCAAGTTTCAGGACACCGCCTCCTGCAGGCCACCTCACTCCTAGTCCACCTTTAACGTCTGAAATCCGCTAACTCTCAGAACTTGAGAAGACTTGTGGTGTGAATCACCAATCCTCTGGGACCTTTCCTGAGTGTAATCTGAAACCACAGCACAAGGGCCCCCCTCCAGGCTGGTGGAGGCAGATTAATGACAAAGGGAACTTGCTGAGGAGGCTTGTGGGGGGGCGTGGTGGATGGCAAGATCAGAAGATCCTCACGCCCACCCCCCAAACCATAAGGGTTTATATAGAGGCCTCCACCAGGTGCAGCCACATCCGCCAGGCAAGTCCCTCTCTCAAGGCCTGTCCTCGGTGCGGCTGCTGGGAGCAGGAAAAGCAAGCAGAAGCCACATTCCAAGGACTGGGGAGGGAGCAAGGAGCCTCCCAGTGCCCAGATCCTGCTCACAGTCAACTGATGGTCACATCTTCTTGATGACCTTCCCCAACAGTCTCCACTACCGACTACTCGATTTATGACCAGAGATTTCCACCACTGCCTCTCCCATCTGCCAAAGCACCACGAGACACAGATTCCAACGCGCCCCCCAGAAGGTACTAAGCTGTCAGAGGGCCTTAAGGCTCCTCACCAAACCAGGGGACAAGCTACTCTATTGCGTAAGAACTCAGTCAGGACACCTGGGTGGCTCAGTTAGTTAAGCATCTGACTTCCACTCAGGTCATGAGCTCACGGTCTGTGAGTTTCAAGCCCCACAAGTTCAAGCCCCACATCGGGCTCTGTGCTGACAGTTCAGAGCCAGGAGCCTGCTTTGGATTCTGTGTCTCCCTCTCTCTCTCTCTCTGCACCTCCCCTGCTCGCACGCGCTCGCTCGCGCTCTCTCGCTCTCTCTCTCAGAAATAAACATTTAAAAAAATTTTTTTAAAAACCTGTCCAAAAAAAAAAAAAAAAAACCTCAGTCATTATCAAACATTTGGACATGCAATCCTACAAGTCCAATCTTAAGGGATCAGGAAAACTTAGTGGCTTGTCTATAGCAGAACCGTTATTCAAACCTCTTAAAGACATTAACCGTCAAACCTCTTAAACTAAACCGTTAATAAAAATAATTTCTAATATTTACAGAACACTTTCTACATGCCATGTATTATCACTCCTACTAACTCATCTATACCTCCTAGCAGTCCTAGGAAATAGATGTGATCATAACTCCCTTTTTTTATGTTTATTTTTGAGAGAGAGAGACAGAGCATGAACCGGGGAGGGGCAGAGAGAAGGGGACACAGAATCTGAAACAGTCTCCAGGCTCTGAGCTGTCAGCACAGAGACCAACATGGGGCTTGAACTCACGGACTAGGAGAGCATACCCTGAGCCAAAGTCGGACGCTCAACCAACTGAGCCACCCAGGCACCCCTATCATAACCTCTTTCTACAGGTGAAAAACTTCAAGCGAAAAAAGGTTAACTTGTTCAGGATCTTACAGAGAGGAAATGATGGGGCTAGATTTCAACCTAGGCAATCTAGCTACACAGCTGATGGCTCTAAGCCGTTAAGATCCTGTGATGGCACCTGGGTGGCTTGATCAGTTAAGCTTCCAACTTCGGCTCAGGTCATGATCTCACAGTTCGTGAGTTCAAGACCTGCATCAGGCTCTGTGCTGACAGCTCAGATACTGGAGCCTGCTTTGGATTCTGTGTCTCCCTCTACCTCTCCCTTCCTCATGCTCTCTCTCTCTCAAAATAAGCATTAAAAATTAAAAAAAAAAGATCCTGTGTATGGATTAAAATATGGAGATGCAAAAACAGAGGCTCAAAAATACCTACAGTAAACAGAAATGCAAAAAGAAAATACCATACAGTCAGATTGGGAGGTGGTAGAATCCTATCACCCAGAATTGGAAGGATACGCAGATTCAAGACAACATAATCACAAGTTTTATTTGAAAGTTTACAAATAATTAGGGCGCCTGGGTGGGATAGTCAGTTGAGTGTCCAACTGTTGATTTTGGCTCAGGTCCTGATCCCAGGGTCATGAATCGAGCCTGTGCTGAGCATGGAGCCTGCTTAAGATTCTCCCTCCTTCCCTCTCTCCCCCTCCCCTCCCCTCTGCCCCTCCCTGGCTCGCACATGCACGCGTGCACCCTCTCTAAAAAAATAAATAAGTATAAAATAACTTTCCAAATAATTATATACCCCAGTGAAAAATATGACTTTTTAAAATATGCAGGGAACATTTCCCAAAACATTACATAAAAAAAGAAGTAGAAATTTTATAGGTCACATTCTTCAACTACAATCCATAACAAAATGACTAGTACATTAAGGACTTCAGTGTTTTTTAATTTTTTAATGTTTTATTTATTTTTTGGAGAGAGAGAGAGAGAGAGAGCGCGCGTGCACGCGTGAGGAGGGGGAGGTCAGAGAGAGAGGGAGACACAGAATCTGAAGCAGGCTCCAAACTCTGAGCTGCCAGCACAGAACCTGATGCGGGGCTCGAACCCACAAACTGTGAGATCATGACCTGAGCCAAAGTCAGACACTTAACCAACTGAGCCACCCAGGCGCCCCCTAGACTTCAGTTTTTAAAAAATAGTTTAGTTTTAATAACATAACATTTAAATATAATTGTCATATTATAATTTAATATACATTTAGGAGACCAATACGGGTAAATATTTTTAAACTATTAGGATGGGGAGAGGCAAAAACCATAAATAAAAGTATTGACACATTTCTAAGAAGAAAAATCTCTGAACTAAAAAGTAATCCATACATAAAATTAACAAGACAACTAATAATGTATAGTTTTAGAAAACACTGAAAGGTGTTGCCATCTAAAAAGAACATTTCTCAGTCTGGGTCAGCCACTTCCCGCTTCTGAAACAGTTAGGCAGCTTGTTATAAATGTGGAGTTCTGACTCCAACCCAGACCTAGAGAATCAGAATCTTTGTGGATCAGTCAGGAAGTCAGGAATGTGAATTTCAAAGTTGCCCTAAAACGCCCTGAAGTCAATGATCCGGTGCAAAATCAGAGACAGAATAAAACCTTGCAGTGTTGTTCACCACCCTAGTTTCTTCTGTCCGTCAAGTTTTCCCCACAGTCATTCCCTTGGCAAGCGTCCAAGCACCACCCGCCGTACAGCCGAGCAGCATTTATGATTTAAGTGTGAGGTGACCTCATTTTGTCTTAGTCTGAATGAGCCCCAGCTCAGCTCCTAAATCACAACAACCCAGGCTGTGGATTTCTTGACTCTGTCACTTTGGAATTATTTTTGAAGAAGATTTAAGGAAAAGGGACTAAGAAGCCACCTGGCAGGAAGCTCCTGCATGATGGGATCATCAACCAGCATCATGTAGGTGTTCGCCTGCGCAGAGGGGCCAGGGGCTGGGTGCAAGGAACCACCTCAAGATTAAGAGGCACCGGCCAGAGCGGCTGCCGCCTAGGGAGCCCCCTGATAAAGCACCAGCATAAGTCAACGTTAACTTTGAACACAAGATTTGGTGCCCCGCTCGGATTTGATGGATGATGAGATTCAATCTGCTTTTAAAGACTAGGTGATTTAACTCCAAAGTAAGAACGGAGACCTGTCTAACAAGGATGAATATAGGCTTTCCGAATATTGCCTCTCACCTTCTGAACTCCTATTAACTCTTGAGTTCCCAGCACCTTTAGCGAAGAACTTCCCACGATTCTAAGTAAACTGTCAAATATCAACAGGGGTCGTAATGCACACGGCTCACCTTTCCACTCTCACCATCGACCGCACAGGTGACCTACCCAGGGCTCCTTACAATGGGCTGGGACTGGATTCGAGTTCCTGCTTTGCAGTCAAAGGTTGAACACACCCTCAAGTCACCTTGAAAGAGATTCCGATACTCACTAGAGCCCTGACGAAGCCGGTGGGCATCCTCCGCCTGGCTCCCACAGAGATGAAGGGAGCCGGGAAGCTGGCCTGTGGAGACCCACCAGGAGAAGCGATTCAGATCATAAGATTCCCAGGCCCAACTCTGCCCCCAGATTATCCAACTGAGTCAGGTCCTAAGCCCCACTGTGTTTGCATGGAAGTATCTTTTACTTTGCCCTAGGGGGACGCAGCACAGAAGACAGACAGGGATTTGGAAGTAAGGGGCCTGGCTATGGCCTAGACCTGAACTGACCTGATCATGACCTGAGCTGAAATCAAGAGTCGAATGCTTAAGCAACTGAGCCACCCAGGTGCCCCACATGAGTATCTTATTAAGCACAGCTTCTCTACAGGCTTTAAATCTATAGGCTCTCAGGCTTTAGCTGCATCAGAATCACCCGGACGCTTGTTAAAAACATATCTTCCCCTGGGTATTGTATGGAAGCAATGAATCATGGGAATGTACTCCCGCAGCCAAGAGCACACTATATATACTGTACGTTAACTAACTTAACAATAAAGTATGTTAAAAAAAAAACCTAACAATGCAGCCCCTTTAAGATTTTTAAGTAATCTCTACACCCAACATGGGGCTCAAACCCACAACCCCCAAGTCAAGAGCTGCACGCTCTACCAACTGAGCCGGCCAGGCGCCCCGAGAATTTGATTTCTAACTCATCCCAGGGGGAGGCGGATGCGGCTGATGGCGCCATGCATCGAGAACAACGGTCTCTCACTTTGGTGACAAGGTACTTCATCCAGTCTGTTCTCGTGCAGACCAGTCCACCGTCACTGCGCCTAAAGAGCGGCCTGGTTGGAAAACAAAGTCCAAAAGCTCACAGCACATTTCCAAACGCAGACAGTAAATGGGACCTGACGCTGATGTTCACATCGCATCGTGTCAGCGGTTTGTTAATTGACTACAATGCCAACAAGACAGAACTTAAAACAAGAGCCTGGATTTCCTCTTTCGCCAGGATGCCATGGACTAGCACCCGATTCCCAACATGATCAGCTGCGCAGGGTTCTTTGGTGTGGATGCTTTCACACATTTCATGGTTAGAGAAAAGAGAAGTGGGTGCCTGGGTGGCTCAGTCGGTGGGACGTCTGACTTCGGCTCAGGTCACAATCTCTTGGTTCATGGGTTCAAGCCCCACATCGGGCTCTGTGCTGACAGCTCAGAGCCTGGAGCCTGCTTCGGATTCTGTGTCTCCCTCTCTCCCTCTCTCTGCCCCTCCCCTGTTCACATTGTGTCTCTTTCAAAAATAAATATTAAAAAAAATTTTTAAGAAAAGAGAATCTATAGAAGCCCAACTTTTTGAATCTGAAGAAAACCTAGTTCCAAACATAGGTTTTCTTTTCAAGAATTCACTCATTTCTTTAAACAAAGATTTGTTTTCACTGAGTCCCTACAATGTGCTTGGCACCCTGTGCCAAGTGCTAAGGGTACACTGGTGGGGGGTGTAGACGAGCGCTGCTCTGGTGAGGGGCGGGGCAGAGGAACAGCACCCACAGATGACAAAATATTCACTAAAAAATGCAAAACTATAGCTGTGGTGTCTTATGTAGAAGAGACTAGAACGTGACCTGGTTAGGGAGCCCCTGAGGACAAAATATCCATCAACTGGTGAATGGATACACAAAATGTGATCTATGCATACAAGGGAATACTATTTAGCAATTAAAAAATACATGATGAACCTCTAAAGTATTATACTAAGTAGGGGCACCTGGGCGGCTCAATCCGTTAGGTGTCTGACTTCGGCTCAGGTCATGAGCTCACCCGCAATCGCTCTCATGTGCTCTCTCTCCCTCTCTCCCTCCCTCCCCTCCCCCTTCCCTCCATCCCTCTCTGCCTCTCAAAATAAATACATTTTTTAAAAAGTATTATACTAAGTAAAGGAAGGCAGATGCAAAAGCCGATGCATTATAGGATTTCACTTATATGAAATGTTCCGAAAAGGGAAATTTATAGTGAGCAAACACAGATGAGCAGCTGAGAGCAGAATAAACCACAGACCCGCTAGAGGGGACTTTTTCAGTGATAGAAATGTTCTTAAAAGGGATTGTGGCGACAGTTGCACAACTATATAAAGTAACTTAAAAAAAACTGAATTGTACACTTACAATGGGTGATTTTCACGGTGTGTAAATTATACCTAAATAAAAGTGTTTAAAATAAAAGGCCTCCGCCTTCCTGGCACTAGCCTAGACCAGGGTGGAGCAGTGAATGACCGCAGGGGCACATCGACAAGATGTGATGATGAACAGGGAATGAGCTTTGGGTAATTCTGCACTTGAGGCACAATTTAAGACTTCCAAGAGACGTGGATGAGCAGTTGGGTCAATGGGTCTGGAGCCTAGAGGAGGGCTGAGCTACAGCGATCAAGTTGAAATCACCTGTAAATAAGTAGCAATTGAGGCCAGAGGCATGAATGAGATTAGACAGAGAATAAAGGAGAAGCGGGGTAGGGAGGAATAGTCTTAAAACCAAGATGGGGGGGCGGGGGGGGCCACCTGGGTGGCCCGGTCAGTTAAGTGTCCAACTCTTGACTTTGGTTCAGGTCATGATCTCACAGTTTGTGGGTTCTAGCCCCGGACCAGGCTCCACATTGACAGTAGGGAGCCTGCTTGGGATTCGCTCTCTCCGTCTCTGCCCTCCCCCTCCCTCTCTCTCTCTCAAAATAAAATAAATTAAAAAAAAAAAAAAAAAACAAGATGTGGGGAAACCTAATCAAAAACAGCAAAAGAGACAGAGAACACAAGGCAGAGAGCCAGGAGGAAACCAGAATCCCAGAAAGAGAAAGTTTAAGAAAGGAGGCCGTGACCAGCTGCGCCGGACGCTGACAAAATGTCAGTCAGAACCAACACGGGCTCCTTGTGACCCCGACCTGTTCTTTCAAGATTCAAGGGTTGCCATGACCCTACCTCACTGTCAGGCAGATCGGTTCTTGTTGATACAGCAACACAAGAAAGAGAGGAAAAGAATTTCTCTTATCTTTCAAGCATTTATTGCTCAAGTTTCCCACGTTTCCCAGT
Source organism: Mungos mungo (assembly GCA_004023785.1). Taxonomy (NCBI): domain Eukaryota; kingdom Metazoa; phylum Chordata; class Mammalia; order Carnivora; family Herpestidae; genus Mungos; species Mungos mungo. Next base: position 73,713 of record PISW01002914.1, on the reverse strand, counting down.
ATCCACGTTCCATGTTTGCTGGGAGCAGTGGAGAGATTACCGGGTGGAACCCAAGGTCTGCAACCTGTGCTCAGGCACTGACTCACAGCCTGACACCAGGGGTGGCAAAGACTGCTGGCCCCCAACCGAACACTCATTCTCTCCTCTCTCCCAAATCAAGAGTGCTCTAATGTTTAGCCGGGTGAAGTAGGCTAGGCCAGAACGCACTTCCCACCCTCCCTTTCAGGTAGATGCAGTCACCTGACCACATTCACTCTAGCGAGATTCCTTCCCCTGCGTTGTTGGAAGATAGAAGTCATGGCTGAAATTCTAACATTCCAACTCTGAAGAAACGGTCACAGTCTGTGGATGGTGAAGGAGCTTAGGTCTCTGAAATCTGTGGAACCACCTCCCTCTGCCTCCCAACCTTAAAAAGCTTACCTCCAAACTTCTTTTATGGGACATAAAAATAAAGGCAGCATATCAGAATCACGTTATGGACTGCTGCCCTCCCCAGACTCGTATGTTGAAGCCCTAACCTCCCACATGACTGTATTTGGATATAAGGTCTATAAGGAATAAATTAGGGTTAAATTAAATTAGGTTATGAGGGTGCAGCCCTGGTCTGGGGGAATTAGTGCCCTTATAAGAAGAGACTCCAGAGAACAAGCTGTGTGTGTGTGTGTGTGTGTGTGTGTGTGTGCGCGCGCGCACACGCAAGACAGCAGTCATCCACAACCAAAGCAGAGGCCTCAAAATGAAACCCACCTTGTTGGCACCTTGCTATTGGACCTCCAGCCTCCATAACCGAAATAAAATTCTGTTGTTGAAGGCACCGAGTCTGTGGAACATCTTGGTCTAGGGCTAAAACACCTAGAGAGCCTTCTTCACAGCTCCCAGCCCCCTGCATGCGCGTAGACCAATTCAATAAGGATTTCTGGGAGGGAAACCCAGGCTTTAGTAGTTTTCCAAGCCCCCCAGGTGATTGCAATTGCAGCCAAATTTGCGAGCCAGTGGCTGGCACCACCTGCTTGCGGTTCTATGAATCACAGCTGAACCCTGTTCCTAACTGACACCTGAAACCCAGGGACTCATCTTCCAGGGCCAGTAGTCCAAGGCTCATGACTTCCACCAGCACTTAGCAACCCTCCTAAATGCCAAACGCTTAGGATGCGCTGGGAAACAGGGCACAGTTTCTGCTCTGGAGAAGCTTATAGTTCCGTTATCTGAAAACATAGATGAATTTGTCCTACGAGCAAAAGCAACAAATAATGCTACTATAATTATTTGGGTTAAATGCAATGTGGAACCCAGAGAAAAGTAACATGAATGAGGAGCAATCATATCACCGAATTAAATGGAAGATAACATCCTGTTATAAAACTAAGCAGTGTTTCAGAAATCAGTCAGCAATTAACCGCAGAGAATAACTTAACATTCGTGCTGTATCTCCTTTACACACACATACACACACAGCATTAGAAACTGAGCTTGGGGCGCCTGGGTGGCACAGTCAGTTAACAGTCCAACGCTGGGTTTTGGATCAGGTCATGATCTCACATTTTGTGAGTTCGAGCCCTGCAGCGGGCTCTGTGCTGGTCGAGCAGAGCCTACCTGGGATTCTGTCTCTCCCTTTCTCTCTGCTTCTCTCTCTCTCTAAATAAACTAATCTTCCCCCGCCAAGTCATCTCATCTGGGGCAGACAGACAAGCACCCAAGCTTCTGTCACTCTTCTCCCAGAGAGAGAACAGGCAGGGCAGGGAACCATGACAAAGCAACAGAAAGTATCTGATAAGGGCAAGAAGAACCAGATATGAGACACACGTGCGCTGTACGTAGGGACGGGAGGATTCACGCTGGAAGAAGCAGACCTAATAGGAAAAACCACTTACATACTTGAAGCAGCCTCCGTGTGCTACGGGAGGGCCACTGGGACTGGAAGAGAAGGTGGCAGATAAAACCACCTACTGAATATCCTGAGTTTGAAAAATAAGCTTTGTAATAGGGCCCTGAATGGATTGGTAGCAGAGCGGATGGGTGGAAGAATGAATGGGTGAGCTGGCGGATTAATCAGGGCACTCTCGCTGAAGGCAACAGGACCCGATTCTAAAGGTGGGAGACGAAATGTGATAAAACAGAAGTGTCAACATCCATCTCACAGCACTTCCACAGGGGGAAAAAAGGAACAAAATGTGAAAGAAAAACATTTAAAGAAATAAGAACCAGGAATTTGCCACAATTAAAGAAAGAGCCAACACTTCAGGTTGAAAGAACTCACGGAAAGCCAAGAAAGTTGAAGGAGAAAAAGGCCCTACCTAGATCGATGATAGTAAAGTTATTAATTGAAGAGAAAGAATACATCTAAAAATTTCCAGAGAGAAAAGGCAGAAAACCCGTAAAGAAAAAAATACCAGATTGACATCAGAGTTTTCAATAGTAATACTAGATGCAAGAAGACAACAGGATACATTCAAACTGCAAAGGAAATGAAATCATGCCATTTGCAGCAACACGGATGGAACTGGAAAGTATTATGTGAAGTGAAATAAGTCAGGCAGAGGACAGATACCATATGTTTTTACTCATATGCGGAACAGGAGAAACTTAACAGAAGACCATGGGGGAGGGGAAGGGGAAAAATAGTTACAAACAGAGAGGGAGGGAGGCAAACCATAAGAGACTGTTAAATACAGAGAACAAACTGAGGGTGGACGGGGTGGGTGGGGGAGGGGATAGTGGGCGATGGGCATTGGGGAGGGCACTTGTTGGGATGAGCACTGGGTGCTGTATGGGAGTGGTGAGTCATGGGAATCAACCCCCAAAACCAAGAGCACACTGTACATACACACTGCATATTAGCCAATTAGACAATAAATTATATTTACAAAGAAAAAAGAAGATGACAACAGAATACTTTCAAATTGCAAAGGAAAAAATCTTGGATTCCTGAGTTTGGTATTCAGCTGGTTATCATTAACTGTAAAGGTGAAGGGCACCTGGGTGCTCGGTCGGTTAAGCATCCGACTCTTGACTTTGGCCCAGGTCATGGTCCTAGGATCAAGTCCCGCATCAGGCTCTGCACTGACAGTGTGGAGCTTGCTTGGGATTCTCTCTCTCTGCCCCTCCCATGGTCAAGCACATGCACATGGGCTCATTCACTCTCAAAATAAACAAGCATTTAAAAAATAATAAAAAATAATAAAATTAAAAGGCTTTAGCCATATACTAAGAACTGGTTTTTTTTGTTTTTTTATTTTTATTTTTGAGAGACAGAGAGAGACAGCACGAAGCAGGGGAGGGTCAGAGAGAGAGGGAGATACAGAATCTGAAGACAGGTCCCAGGCTGAGCTAGCTGTCAGCACAGAGCCCGATGTGGGGCTCAAACCCACGAACCGTGAGATCTGACCTGAACCAAAGTCAGACACTTAACCGACTGAGCCACCCAGGCACCCCTAACAACTGTTTTTAAAATGGTAGTTTATAAACCAACAAAGTAAAATAGTAAAACTTCTAGAAAACAAACAATTTACTGTAATACCATCCCTTCCTGTTCAGGCTGGCCTGCGCTAAATCCCCACCTCTGGTCCCTTGTCCACCATGACTGATTTCTCATTGGCCAGTTTTTCTCCACATCCCCTGGTCTCCCCTCATAGCAAACCCATGGCTTCCCAAGATCTCTCCTCACAATCTCCACCTCTCAGGCTGGTCCTCCAAAGAGAAATTAAACAATATTGGTGCCAAAGCTACTGCAATCAGTTGGCATGTAAGACAATTAATTACTGTATCTCCATTATACTAGTACAGGTTCTTTTGAAGTAATCTCCATGCCCAATGTGGGTCCCAAAGTCACGAGGCCAACATCAAGAGTCGCATGCTCTCCTGACTGAGCCAGCCAGGTGCCCCTACACTGATATGCATTTTCACATATTTATTTTACAATTTTACCATTTTGCTGATTTCCTCAATTTTGGGAGTTTTTAAAGTCCTTTGGGTATTACAGATAATGAGAAGGATGATCCTTTTCTCATTGCTTATTTCCTTTTCTTGCCTTTTTACATGGCATAGAATCTTCTGATGCACGTGAGCAGGCAACCTTGTACCATTCTTGTCCTAACTGGAAACATGTCTCCATATTTACCATTCAGTATGGTATCGGCCGTTTCTGATTCACTTCACTATAATAAAGGAGCCACAAATAATTTATCAGGAAAGTTAATTAAAAATAGGTGTTCGTTAGGAAAGCTGGGGGACCTGTATATGAGAACGTTCTTTCCACCTATCTTTGCAACCCTTCTATAAATCTAAAATTATTTTATATCAAAAGTTTCATAAAAAACAGATGTTGACTTTCATGAAATCTTTCAGCATCTACTGAAATGATCACTGAATTTTTAAATACTCTCTTAGGGGTGCCTGGGTGGCTCAATCTGTTAAGGACTGACTCTTGATTTCAGCTCAGTTTGTGATCTCATGATTTGTGGGGTAGAGCCCCACATCAGGCTCCGTGCTGGCAGTGCAGAACCTACTTGAAATTTCCTCTCTCTCTGTCAAAATAAATTTTAAGTACTCTTTAAAAATTTTTGTAATGTTTATATATTTTTGAAAGATGGAGAGAGACAGAGCATGAACGGGGGAGGGGCAGAGAGAGAGGGAGACACAGAATCCAAAGCAGGCTCCAGGCTCTGAGCTGTCAGCACAGAGCCCAACATGGGGCTCGAACCCACAAACTGTGAGATCATGACCTGAGCTGAAGTCGGACGCTCAGCCGAGTGAGCCACCCAGGCGCCCCTAAATACTCTTTTAAAGGCAGAAAGTCAAAACATAAAGTTTTCCCGTGGATCTCCCCACATCCATTCTCACTCCGAATCCATTTTTCTCCTACTTAACATAAAGATTTTTCTTAAACTGCAAATGAGGCCACCATGTACCCCTGATTAAAATCCTTAAATGGCTTCCTCTGGCATTCAACATAAAATTCAAAATCCTTAATGGACCTAAAGACCTTGCGTGATGCAGCTTGACTCCCCTTTCTCACCTCCTCTTCCAATCCCCTCCCTGTCCCCTCTGCTACTGCCACACTGGCTAGCTTCCTGTCTCCAAGTCTCTTCTGCCTCAGGGCCTTTGCTCATGCTGTTCCCACTGCCTAGAAACCTTGTCCTTTCAGATCTCAGCTCTAAAGTGTGTGCCATTCGCAAAGCCTTCCTTCTACCAATCTACACCAGCTCCCGCCGCTCCGCCCCATGGCATATGGCCTCCTGAGCAGTCTCAAAAGTCATCACGTTTGTAATTATTTGTGGAATTATTTGTTAAAACGCATGCTCACTAGACTATAAATTCTTCAGTGGCAGGACCACAGTGGGCTTCTTCACTGCTGGCTGCTCAGAGCCTAGCATGAATGCCTGGCACATGCAAAGGCATTTAATCTACATTTAAAATGTAACATCGCAGGGCACCTGGGTGGCTGAGTCGGTTAAGCATCCAGCTTCGGCTCAGGTCATGATCTCATGGTTCATGGGTTCAAGCCCCACATTGGGCTCTGTGCTGACAGCTAGCTCAGAGCCGGGAGCCAATTTCGGATTCTGTGTCTCCCTGTCTCTCTGACCCTCCCCTGCTCGTGCTATCTCTCTCTGCCTCTCAAAAATAAAATTAAAAAACAAACAAACAAATAAATAAATAAAATGCAACATCGTTTTGGGCAAATCACTTAACCTTCCAGTGCCTCCATTTCCAATCTGTAAAATGGAGCTAAGAAGACCCCTCTGCATAGACTGTACTAAGGCGGGTGCGAACTAACAGACATAAAGCACTTTAAAGGTGTTCCTGGCGCATGGAAAGTGCTCTCTAAGAGGCTGCTTCTCGCCGGTCCTAGGGCCGCCGCCCACCTCGGTCACCAGGGCCCTGGCACCCTTCTGTGAAGTCTCGGACTCCACAGGGGCCAGCGAGGGAGAAGGGCCAGCCCGACAACGCAGAAAGCTGACAGCATGCAGGAAGATGGGAATCCCAGCCTTCCAGCTCCAGATTCTTCCTCTAGGACCCGCTTTCTATTCCAAGATACACCAAATACATGAGGCCCTAGCAAAGAGCATCCCCACAGTCTTTCGTATTTATTCATTCAGCATATATGCTGAGCACCTACTAAGTGTCAGGCACTGCTCTAGGTGCCAGGAATGAGGGTGGGGACGTGGGACAAAAATTCCACCTTCATCCCATGGTCCCTGTGCGGAGGAGAGCCGGGAAGGTAGGGAAGAAAGCAACTGCTAAGATTTGCCAAGCCATCTGATGTAGGTGTTATTATCACCCCTTTCTTTAAAGACAAGGGAGGGGCACCCGGGTGGCTCAGTCGATTAAGTGTCTGACTCTGGATTTCAGCTCAGGTCATGATCCTAAGGTTTGTGGGTTCAAGCCCCACATATCAGGCTCTGCACTGACATCATGGAGCCTTCTTGGGATTCTCTCCCTCCCTCTCTCTCTGCCCCTGCCCTGCTCATGTGCATGCTCTCTCTCTCTCTCAAAAATAAGTAAATAAACATTTAAAAGAAATAAAGACAAGAACTCCAAGGCACAGAGAAGGTCTCTCACTTACCAATCAGCAGCAAAGACATGAGTCTAAGCTACCTGGCCCCTACCATTACCCTATCCCGCCTCTCCGCAAAGGACAGGAGCACCCTAAGTCTTCCACCGCAGAACAAGGGGCCGCAACTTTAAAGAATCTAAAAGCAGGGTCGTACCAAGTCGGAAGGAACGCTGCTCAGCAAATGTCGCACGTTCAGCCTAGAGGCCAAAGGCACCATGTCTGCTAAAACCAGGGAGCCAAGCCTGCCCGGGAGTAATTCTCTCAAGGGATTGTGCGGGCAGCTGACACCCGGAGGGAGGGACGGCGAGGAGACAGAAGGGGGAAACCTGACCCTCCCTCTCCAAGGCCAGCGGGCTCCAGCAAGGAGAGATCGTGTATCTGGCCATGTCCGGCAGCCTGAGTGCTGGCTTGCTCACTCCCTAGCCCGTCCACACCCAGTTCTCCAGAGCCGAGTTAATCCGCTTTCACCTCCCATCCAGCCTTAGCCTTATGGCTTGACCACCTTCCCCCAGCATCCCAGACTGGCAGGGAACCCAGAAGCGTACCAGCCGCCCCGTCAGCAGATCCCAGGGCTGCGGAGAAGACACAGACCAGGCCCAGCAATTAGCCGCAGGCACTAATGCAAGAATCAGCCAAAATGATGTCTGGCCATCACATCGGGCTGCCACAAAGGGCCCTGGAAAAATCCACACATTTTCAAAGTGAAATCCACTTGCTGGCTAGCTGGCTCTCCCTGGCCTTTAATTAGACCCACCTGAAAGGGTCACGCCTATCAAAAATGCCACCCAAAACAAGATTCACATCTCACCTGTTCCTCCAACACATGGTCCAAGGCTTCCGTGCCCCAGGACCCACCATGACCACGGTACCCAGTCCAAAAACAAAACCGCCTGGAGGTCATCTGGGTCCTCCAGGGGGCTGTGCGCACACCTCCGCTCTCTGGGGACCACAAAATCCCAAGCGGAGGACAGAGTGGGCCAACCTTTCCGCACACTCTCCCTGTCCGCAGACTCCCAGGGGACCGAAGCCAAAGCTCTGCCAACCTGGTCTGGCCTTGGGGAAACAGCTGGTGTTTCGTCACCTGAGCTCAAATAAAGGTAGAGCGTCCCCAACTTTCTGGGAAGCGGGAGGGGTCAGCTGATGGACAGAATTCTGTTTTGAGATTGTCTCCAAAGAATTCTTCTTCAACAAGAAGCAGCTGAAACGTGTGTCGCCCATGAGCACAAAACAAGCCATAAAAGAATCAGGGAATCAGAGTATCTACCTTGCCGGACGTCTATGAGGATCAAATACACTGTTACTTATAAAATGCTTAGGACGGTGACTGGCCCACAGCACACACAGTACGTGTGTGTACGTAATTACTTGTCAAGTAACATAAATTAGGGAAATTAGTTACCAGTTACTCTTTAAAAATCCTACTCTTGGGGCGCCTGGGTGGCTCAGTCAGTTAAGCATCCTACTTTGGCTCAGGTCATGATCTAACAGTTCGTGAGTTCAAGCCCTACATCGGGTTCTGTGCTGCTCAGAGCCTGGAGCCTGCTTCGGATTCTGTCTCCCTCTGTCTCTGACCCTCCCCCACTCACACTGTCTCTCTCAGTCTCTCAAAAATGAATAAATGTTTAAAAAAAATTTTTTAAGCCTACTCTTGCCTCCTACACAAGCTAATTTGTGCATTTGTCATCTCATACTGGACACGCAGGAGTTGTGACTTCCTATGGCTCAAATTACATGATAACAGCAAACTTATCAATGTGCCAAGGAGCACGTGACCATCCACCAAGAGCAGCATGTCAAAGACTGCTCATCTCAATAATAAGATAATCCCTAGGGCGCCTGGCTGGCTCCGTCAGTAGAGCATGTGACTCTTGATTTCAAGGTCATGAGCTCAAGCCCCATATTGCGTGTATGGTTTACTTAATAAAAAGAAAAAGTTAAGCCCTAATGGGAGAGGAAAATGGAAATTAATGACTATCCACCAAATTCCAAACATTAACTGTATTTTCCAAATTTGGTTTGAAATCTCGATTACACCACCTCCAGAAAAAATTATCTAAATTTCTTTTTAATGTTTATTTTTGAGAGAGAGAGACAGAGCACAAGTGGGGGAGGGACAGAGAAAGAGGGAGACACAGAATCGAAACCAGGCTCCAGGCTCTGAGCTGTCAGCACAGAGCCCAACGTGGGGCTCAAACTCACAAACTGTGAGATCATGATCTGAGCTGAGACGGATGCATAACCAACTGGGCCACCCAGGTGCCCCAAAAATATCTAAGAGTCCTTAAGCAAAGCAGTCAAATGATGCCTGCCAAGAAACTGTCACTTGATTCACTGTTCTGGCCCTTCCTGTCACCTCAACAAAGGGAAACCAGGAGACACAGAAGAACGAAGAGACGTGTTCATCACTGACGGGAGCGCTCTAGCGTGAACTCTGAAGGCCCGCTGCCCCTGTTTGACCTTACGAATTTATGCTGCTGCGAAGCTAAATGCGTTGGGGGGTGTCCCCAAGGCTGTCCTAGATTTCACCAATGGCACTCAGGATGGCACACTCAAAGATGTATGTATGTCCGGATGTGGGGAGGGGGAGGGCCCCCCCATCCCTTCAGCTTGCCCTGCACATTACCTGCCACTTCAACCCGACAAACTAGAGCAAATAATCCCTTCACAATAAGGGAATCAAGCTTTTTTTTCTTAATGTTTATTTAGTTTTGAGAGAGACAGACAGAGCATGAGTGGTGAAGGGGCAGGGAGAGGAGACACAGGATCTGAAGCCGGCTCCAGGCTCTGAGCTGTCAGCACAGAGCCCGATACGGGGCTCGAACTCACAGACTGCAAGATCGTGACCTGAGCCAAAGTCAGACGCTCAACCTACCGAGCCACCCAGGCGCCCCAAGGGAACCAAACTTCTAATCTCTTTCCACTTGGCTCTCTGAGTTTCTCAGCCTGCCCCACAACTACCTCCTCAATTGTTTTTCATAAAATATATCTGACCCCTGACTCCTACCAACCACAGCCAGAAATAACCCCTCTCTCATCGGCTCTGCCATGAGCAGGCTGAAACAGAAGGAAGTCGTTTGGGGCAGTGGCTGCTTCTGCGTCTTTACTATTATTTATTATTTTTGTTATTGTTGTCATTATTATCAGTTACAGGCCTACGTCTGCCACCTAACCTGGAAACTCCTTTGGGGACATGTCAGTCACTTGATGAGGCATCCCTCTGGGCTTAGCACAGCATCGTACATTTAGAGGAGGCTAAAGCACGTTCCCTGATGGGCCCACAGTGAAAGATCAGTATAAGAACTTGTCACTTCATTGTCATCTTCCTCATTTACCTACTATCACCACTGTCCCAGCCACAATATAAAGCTCTCTAAAGCCAAAACTATTCTCCATAAACAAAGACATTTTAGATACTCAGTGAATATTTATGAGGCTCTGCACCAGGTTGGGAAAACGTTGAAAATCCCCTATTCTGCATCTTGCCCAATGTACTTATCCCTGATCAAAGACCAGCCAGTTAGCAAAATAATCCATTCACAACCACTGAGGACCTGATTTATCGATCTAGGGACCATCCCAAACCTCCTGCCCTCTTTCCCCACTGGCCCCTCCTCCTCTCTGAGCAGGAAAGAAAGAGTGAGAACCACATCTGTCACGCATGGCTGACCAGATTGGGCCCGAGTTTCAAAAATGAAAGGGGGCTACACCTGATGGGGAAATGATGCTTCTAGATCATCTATGGCTCACAAAGAACCCACTGAAGTAAAACTTGATCTTGAAAAAGCATCGCTGAAGTCATGGAAGACAGCTTGCCTGCCAAACCCACTTCTATAGGTATTGTGCCGAGAGAATTTTTATGGCTCTGAGAAGCAGAACATTTCTCCAACCCTCTGGAGAAGCAGTGAAACTACACCGTCTGACTCCGAATTACTGATGTCATAATTTATTGAAAGGTCTCCGTTAGGTCATCAGTCACACCCAGATGCAATGCTACGCAACCACCCAAGGGTCTGTGACTGGGGATAAAAGCAATGTTAAGCCTCTCGTTTGTGAACATTCGCTGTACGCAGGGTTTTATTCCAGACTGGGGGTCGGGGGGGCGGCTCCTGGAGAGCTCTGACCCTGGAGAATCATCCAGAACGAGGCTCCAGTAGGTGGGTCAGAGAAGCAGGGAAGCCTGTGAAGAGCTGACCTAAACAGCGCAGGCAGAGAAGTATGTCCACGGTCATGTACGACATACACGGACAGTTCACGGAGAAGTCCTTCCCGTCTTACTCTCCGGCACACTAAAAGCGCCACCCTCCCCCCTCACCCAGCTGCAGCCTGATAACTCCTTTCTCTATGAGCTGATTTAGAGGCAAGGTGGCCGGCCTGGCTGACGGCACCAGGTGTGCCCCTGCTGAGCAAATGCCTGCTTACGTCTGCTGTGGCCACTGGCGAGGATGGGGTTAAGAAAAGGGCAGGAGAAGAAAACTGCCACTTTGGTTTCCTATTACTTTAGGCTGTTTGCTTGCCTCTAAATCATTCTGGGACCCTCTGGGCTGTGGCAGTCAATTCCCTGATACAATACTCCATTTCCATAAGCAAGGATATTTTTTAAGCACCTGGTGGATATTGATCTGCTACAGACGATGGTGGCACTTCAGGACAAAGAGCTGGAGGGAGGAGACGGGCAGACCCGAGGCAGAGCTACGGGCACTGTTAGATTTGGCTTTCACTTACTTAACTGGTGAACAGTAACCAAGAGGAAACCCTGAAATCACCTCTACAACAGCATCCGTCAGAGAGTGGGGCCTGCAGACACCAGGTCCCTGGAGGGACGGATGATCCAGTTTAGAAAAAGGCACCTTAAAAGAATAGAATGTTGAAACATTCTACTGAAACACAGCTGGCATTCATCAGGATTTTATTTTAATGTTTATTTATCTTGAGAGAGAGACAGAGAGCGTGAATGGAGAATGAACAGAGAAAGAGAAAAAGAGGGAGACACAGAATCTGAAGTGGGCTCTAGGCTCTGAGCTGTCAGCACAGAGCCCCACGCAGGGCTCGAACCCTCACATTGGGGGATCATGACCTGAGCCAAAGTCGGATGCTTAAGAGACTGAGCCACCCAGGGGCCCCTCATCAGGGTTCTTAATGTTGGTGTTCATTCCTTTGCCTTTCTCTAGATGGAGCTGCAGGAACCCTACCTCTCAGGTTAGTGTAAGTAGCCTGAGCACGATGTCACCCTTCCCACCACAGGCTCTGCCCTCTGCGGCACATTTCCATAACCACGCTCCTTTATACCGGAACCACTCACGCAATACATCATTTTATCACCAACACCTACCGTTTCTAGATAGCGCGCTCCACCAAGAGAAACCTTACTGGTTTTTGCCCAGAATGGCAACTTGATTTCGTTTTTGGTCTGCTGCATTATGTTTTGGGGGGCCATTTTAGAAGGCACCTGGAGTTTGGTCCTGGGGAAAAGAACTAGCATAACAGAAAATAAAAGACCCCGTTAACTCTATGACTCTTGTGGCTAATGAAAGCTATTGCTGGTGCAGGTGAAGGTTAAAAAAAAAAAGGAGAGGGAATGTCTCACTAAATCCCCTCCTCTCAGCAAATTATTTCATTAACAAAAAAAAAAATGCAAATTAACATTTCCATGCTGACTCATTGACTCAGCAGAGCCACTCGGGCGCCCCAGCAATTTCCGATCAAAGGAGCCTGCTGTAACGTCCATAGACCCTCTGCGCCCACATTAGCTTTTCTTTCCAGTTACTCCTCACATCCCAGGCGAAACAAATGTACTTTGCCTGTGAGCTTCACATCAATCTACTTGAATTGCTCCCACTCCGAACAGCAGCTTTGAAACCAACCACCTAACACCCTTAAAACAAAACAAAACAAAGGCTGAGAAGCTGAAGGCACTGAAAAGGAAAGTCCAGCAGCACCCAAGAGGCTGGTGACCCTGGAGCTGTGGAAGACAGCCACTTGGCCTCCTTGCTCCCTGGCCATCAACATGGGGATGCAGGCTTCAGTAATGGACAAGGCATTTGCAGAATTCAGAGGCCAGAAGTCCAGAGGCTCTCTCTTGCTGCTGAACTTCTTGGCAAAGAGAATGTATGATGAATCAAACAAAGGGGTATTGAAATACTGCTCGGACTTACATTGCAAAATGTAATGAACACCCATCACTTCCTTCAAATGTATCCATAAGTCTCTTGAGCCTTACACAGATTTATAGCATGCTTAAATTGCCTTCCTAATAAACCACTTCATGAATTAAAGGGCCCCTACTTCCTTTATTCAAATCATTATGCAATCCAGCATGGTCTTGTCTCAGGCATGGTCCGTAATGAAATGTTCTCCTTAATCAGAGAACTTTGTCTCAAGGTCCACCCACCTGGGCTGTTACTTTGATTCTTTTCAGTGCAAGAGCACAGCCTCCCAGGACACCACAGCTGGGTCCCTAGTAAAGGCATCACCACAGGGAACTCAGATGTGGCCCACCCTGCTTCAGCCTCCTGTCTGAGGGAGACCTACACACACACAGCTGGTAATGTTCATGGCAGACAGAGCTCCTAGAACAGGAGTTGGCAAACTTTTTCAGGAAAGGGCCAGAAAGTAAATACTTTAGGCTCAGGATGCCGTACAGTCTCTGCTACAACTACTCCATTCTGCTGATGTGGTACCAAAGTACCCAGAGACAGCAGTAAACATACACCTGTGCCTGTCCCCAATAAAACTTTATTTATAAACAAGGCAGTGGGCTGGAGTTGACAGATCACATTGAAACTACTGTTACAGATGACATGAAAGGTGTTTTCTGAGCCTTTTATCACCTTTCCCAGACCACTCATTACAGATCTTCTAGTGAAATCTCCACTCACCTTCTAGGAGTGGCAAACATCATTCAGCTTGGTTATTTCCACCTCTACAACCTTCTGCTGCCCTGCTTGGGACATAAAGTGCCTTACGCAGGGATCTTTCAAATGTAAGTCATTCTCTTCTTGTAAAGATGACTAGATTACGGAAATCGTTGACTTTGGTGGGCAGGCCTTCCTTACAAACAAGACTCTTAATTTAATAATACAGAAATTCCAAGTGACAGAAGGGCAGGCCCCACTGGGTATTCCCTACCTTCTCCATGCAAACAAGCATTGATTAAAAGTATTTACGTTTGATGGCTGCAAAAGAATGTGAATGCACTTAATACCCCCAGATAGTTAAAATGCTTAGAAACAGTTAACACAATTTTATGTACCTTACCCCAAGAAAATAATAGTTTCTTAAAAACCTATAAAGGGAAAAATATTGATGGTCACAGGAAAAAATAATGGTAAACATGAGTAAGAACTGGTGGTCGAGGAGATCCAAATGGGTGAAACAAGCCAAGTTTTCTAAACCACTAGAATGAAATGCAAAGTTAAGAAGCCCAAGAAGCTCGGGCCATCCTCCCAAGGCCAAAAAGCAAGTTCTTCATGCACACTGAAGCCTTTACATATTTTGGGCATGCCTCGCCTATGAGCCTAAAATTTGTTAGCCCATAATACACTGTTTTACTACACTGAACACTCTCAATAAAGCTGTCATCCAACGAGGGAATTTCAGCACTGAAAGGGGCCTTGGAAGATATACCACTCGGCAGCTGTAACCTTTTCTCGCCGCCTGGGGCGTGATGGATGGTGCTCATGAGCAGGATGGATAACCTGAGATCCGCTCCCGTGGTTTGCTCACGCCATCTTCCCCCTCTGCTGCTCACGAAAGTATTTCAGAAGATGAGTAAGGGTGGGATTATTATAGGAATAACCTTGAATCCAGTCTAGCTTTCCTTTTATGTAAGGCATTGGCAAACTTAGATACCTTATGTGTGGGTGTGGGTGTGTATATACATGTATACACACACACACACCAGAACACCCACACCCACAGTAGCATGAGTGAGAGCGGGTGTACAATCCACTCTAACCGGAATCCTTAAAATACATATGGGTTGATGTGTCCTAGACTCTTATTCAAAGAGGCTGAGGAACTTAAGTAACTGTCAAAGACTCCATGAAGGTCTTTACAGATCAAATCAGAATGTAGAAATGGCCGCATGAGTACTAGTTTTAGAAATGCAAATAAATAGAAAAGCAAAACAGTTCAACCTCTCTGTGCATGTATTAATTCAGGCTAACTCAGACCACATGTTTGTATATATGTACACACACACGCACACACACACGCACATACATATATGTATATACCAAACTCTGACAATTCTAGTTGTTACTCAAAGGAGAAATGTATTCAGCACCCCCAAAAGTATAACACGTGGTTCTATGCCCTTGATCCTGTCCTATTTCTACCCTCCCAACTCTAGGAGAATGGAGAGATTCTCATATTCTGGAAAGTCAAGAACTAAGCAGACGTGTCTTAGTCTACTCAGGCTGCTGTAACAGAAAACCACTGACCGGATGGCTTATAAACAGAAATACATTGCTCACACTTCCAGAGGCTGGGGGTCCAGAGGCACCTGCAGAGTCAGTGTCTGGGGAGGGCCTGTGTCCCATTCACAGATGGCTGTCTCTGTGCTGGGTCCTCGAGTGGTGGAAGGGGAGAAGGATCCCCCTGAGGTCTCCTTATTAAGAGCACGAATCCCATTCCAGAGGGGTCCACCCTGTGACCTAATCACCTCCCCAAGGCCCCACCTCTGAACACCATCACATTGGGGAGCAGGTTTCCACATAAGAATTTGGGAAGGGAAATGGAGGACACAATCATTCAGTCTGTGGCAAAACTATGACCACTTCTTCCTTTGATTTCAAAGCCAGTCCTAAAGCTAGTTCATTTGTCTCCCTGGGGAGACACTGCCCAAAGTGTGTGTGTGTGTGTGTGTGGACACGTGTCAGTGAATAAAAGGGGACTATCATCGGCTCTGTTTGAGAAACGTAGCCAAACTGAAACTGAACAAAACGTCAGTTTCTGTCCTGTGTGAGTCATCAGAGCAGAAACACGTGGTGCTCCAGCCTGGCTCCAGCAGGTAGTGTTACGAACCACGGAAGGTGTTCAGGCAGTGCATCTCATGGAATTAGTGTGCCATGGAACTCACTTTGCAAACTATCAAAGCAAAAATGTATCCACAGTAGGACTCTCATGTCCCAATGTGTGGAGTCATTTGAGCCTGGCACTCTAGCCATCAGGATCAAATTTTTCTAATTCCCTGGATTCTAAATAAGAGGACTATTAGGATCCACGTGACCCACTACAACTATGCTATATGAGCAGTCACTAGTCATGTGCAGCTATTTAACTCAAGTTGATGAAAATTAAATCAAAGGGGCACCTGGGTGGTTCAGTCAGTTGAGCCTCCGACTTTGGCTCAGGTCCTGATCGCATGGTTCGTGGGCTTCAGCCCCACATTGGGCTCTGTGCTTACAGCTCACAGCATGGAGCCTGCTTCCCACTGTGCGTGTCTCTTTCTCTTTGCCCCTCCCTTGCTTACATTCTGTCTGTCTGTCTGTCTGTCTGTCTCATTCAAAATAAATAAACATTAGGATGAACAGGTTCTGGAGATCTAATATACAGCATGGTGACTACAGTTAACAGTACAGTATTACATACTTGAAAGTTGCTAACTGTTCTCACCACAAGAAAAAAAAACCAATTACACGAGTGACAGACGTGTTAGGTAAGCGTATTACAGAAGCATTTTGCAATATGTACAAACCACCACACAGTACAAACATTTTAAATCTAGAGGATGTTATATGTCAGTCATAGCTCAATAAAGCAGGAAAAAATACCTCCTCAGCATGAATCCAGAATTGTCTCCAGTAAGTCAGTAATTAATGTACAGTAAGTTTTTATTTCCTCTTGCCGACATTGTTCAAGTTCTATCAAAAAGGCTAAAACACACAGTTCAACTCAGAGGCCTACGATTCTAAAACGTTTAAAAATTAGTCAACATGTGGGGCGCCTGGGTGGCTCAGTCGGTTAAGCCTCCAACTTTAGCTCAAGTCAGATCTCACGTTCGTGGGTTCGAGCCCCGCGTGGGGCTCTGTGCTGACAGCTAGCTCAGAGCCTGGAGCCTGCTTCTGGTTCTGTGTCGCCTTCTCTCTCTGCCCCTCCCCCTCTCATGCTCTGTCTCTCTCTGTGTCAAAAATAAATAAAACATTAAAAAAATTAAAAAAAAATTAAAAATAAAAAACAAAATTAGTCAACATGTAAAAACCAAGGTGCGAACGTGATACATCTTCCGATCCATGTATTTAACTCTAAGGTAAGAATAAAATGCGCCTTGTCGCTCTGTCTTCATGGCTGGGCAATCTGGCAGGTGTAAGAGGAGCGCTGGCCCCTTCCGCTGAATACGGAGGGACCCAGCGTTACCAGGAGGTCTTTCAGAAGTGTCAGGATGCCTTTGTTCTCAGGAGCGGGGCACAAACGAGACCTCTTACACCTTCTCTAGCCACCAAACCTCCCCCTAAATTGACTTAGCCTTTTACCACCACTCCCAAAATGACCATCTTCCACAGTCCACAGCGCTGCAGTATGTTAATCAGTGCAACAAAAACGTAAATGTCTGCTCCACTCCGTACTCTTACAGATTGAAGTGGACGTTTTCACAGTCGCCTCTTTCCCCCAGCATAAAGGCTCTACAAATCCATGATTAATTACTTCTCAGGCACCTGCTCATCTCCCCCTTGCAACGAACAAAACCGCAATCGGTGGGTTTTTTGTTTTCTCGTCAAAGAACGCTATAGTGTTGATGCGTCCACCTGACCCTTTCCTGAAACTGGATGCTCATCTCTCCTTTTGCGTTTTATTTCAACTCTTCTGTTTAACAAATGTTTTTATGGTAAGCCTCAATTCCTATTAAGAAATACAGAGACTTGGGGCACCTGGGTGGCTCAGTTTGTACAGCTTCTGACTCTGGGTTTCAGGTCATGATCTCATGGTTCATAAGATCGAGGCTGCATTGGGCTCTGTGCTAACAGTGCGGACTCTGCTTGGGATTCTCTCATCTCTCCTCTCTCCTCTCTCTCTCTCTCTCTCTCTCCCCCTCCCTCCCCACCCCCCCTTCCCCCTCTCTGCGCCTTGCACTCTCTCTCTCTAAAAATAAACATAAAAAAATACAGACTAAATATATTTTGCTAAATACACCTCTTTTACTCTAGTCCTTAGAGTCTGAGAAATCTATTTCAAGCCTCGCCAAAAGCATTAATTCTAAATAATGTGAGCTCTGTCTCCTTGCATCACGTTACTTCCCTTGTGCACATCAATACTGTGACCCCAGGAAGGAGGGCGACAGGACACTGGAGAGTAAGAGAGGACAAAGTCGGAGTCACTGTGGCCAGGGCTCAGCATCCCCAGGGAGTCAGTCACGAAGTCAGAGGAGAGGGCTTCCGGAAGCCCATCAGGAGGGAGGGGGCAAAGATCTGGGAAAGAAAGAAAAATCCAGAGCCTGCTCCACCAAGAGTCCTAACCCGGCTGCAACTGACTAGCTCCCAGCTAACGGATAAAACCCTAAGCCTCCAGCCCACGACAAAGTATTTGTGACCAGACAACCATCTGGAGATCCGAAGCACCTGGAAGGGACAGACCAGACCCAGCATGAATATGCTGACGGCACTCACTCCACAGGTCGAAGCATATAACCTTGACTGGGCTAAGGCAGGCTCTTTTCCTCTTGGGATTCAGCAGGACTATGGCATTCTCGACAAGATATAAAAATAAGCCAAAAGATCCTGAGGAAATAAATTTAAAGCCTACATCCTCAATGTTTGGCTACTTTTGAGAAGAGGTAAGTTCTGAGTTACTTCGTGACTTTGAGATGTTTAAAACATTTTGAAAACTAAATAAATAAAATAAAAATAAGACATTTAAGAAAATTTGTTCTGCAAAATGGATGTACATGATTTATTAATTCTCAAGGGTTACTGAAATACTGAGGATGACATTGCTCCTTGGTTTTATCATCAGCCCTAGTTAAGGTCTTTGAAAAACACAGATTCTTTAAATTTGTGATTATAGTTTAAAATGTTAAAGGGGTCTGGTTACATGTGTAAGGCACTAAAAGCCTTAAGAACGTGAATTTGTTAAATGTAGAAGGTAAGTGAATGTTAGTCAATAAGTGAAACCCCTCCTCACGTAAAAATTACTAGCTTATAATTAAAATACCTATAAGTTGAAGTTAAGGTTTAAGAAACAGTATGTTTTGAAATGTACAATTTTGATAAACTGGGTCATAATAATTGAACAAGAAACACTCACTGTAAATGTTCCCTTCTGAGCATAAAAGTCACCCTCAGTGAGTAAAAACACACTGACAATTCACTTAGCCGTTGTGTTGTTATTTTAAACTTTCTTTGGGGTTTTTAAAAAATAGTATTAATAAAGTAAATGATGGCTGCCAGAGGAGAGGCGGGTGGGGAGATGGGTGAAAGAGGGGACAGGGATTAAGAGCACACTTACCGTGAGGAGCACAAAGTAATAAACACAATGGTTAAATCACTATATTGTACAGCTGAAACCAACATAGCACCATGTGTGAATTACACTCGGATTAAAAATAAATACAAAATGGGGCGCCTGGGTGGCTCAGCCGGTTAAGCGTCCAACTCAGCTCAGGTTATGATCTCTCAGTCTGTGGGTTCGAGCCCCACATCGGGCTCTGTGCTGACAGGCCTGGAGCCTGCTTCAGATTCTGTGTCTCCCTCTCTCTGTGCCCCTCCACCATGCTCGCCCGCTGTCTCTGTCTCTGTCTCTCTCTCTCTCTCTCTCTCTCTCTCTCTGTCTCTCTCTCTCCCTCAAAATAAAAAATAAGCTTTAAAAAATAATAAAAATAAATACAAATTAAAATCAAAAAATAAAAAGCCACTGCCCAAAAGAAAGTAATAACAAAATAAAAGACAGAAGACAAGTCCCCTGGAAAATTAAATAAGCCCTCTTGGAAGGCAGATGCTGGAGCTGTTTTTCATCTAAGCATTTAGAATGGAAAATCCCCTCTGAGAGGAAATACGCTAACAAGATGATAAGGTGGCATCATCGTTGGGACCTCCTGCCACACAGGAAAGCAACCGGAAGTCAGCAAGTCCCTGTCACATGCCTCCTCCCGGGTGACCAAACGTGTACGGGTAAAGGAGCCAGAGTCGGTGGGTACGGCAGACCAGGCGAGGCCGGGGTGCGTGCACCGTAGTCCGTGATGCCATGTGGAAGACAGACCCACTGACGCTACATCATCTAATTCTGAACTGTGATGTTTACACATGCCCAGATGTTTAAGTCAAAGCATTTGATTTCTTAAATCGTGGCACCTAACATTTGCAGAAGCAAAACAAAACACACAGGCAGGTCACAAATGGCCTATCCGAGGCCTGTCTGTGGCTTCTGATCTCCAGAATGAAGTTAAACTCCACAGGGAGCCTCTCATAACCTGATCCTGCCTGCCTACCAGCCCCAGCCCAATTCCTCCCGGGGCCAAACATCCTGCAGCTCCTAAAGATGATTCCATTCCCTGCCTGCGGGCCTTTGCACATCACCTTCTGTGCAGTGTCCTGACCTGCCCACCTGACAGGAAAGCCGCTTTCAGAGACTGTGTGCTGCTGCTCCCGGTAGATTCAACCACTTCTTCCCTTGCCTCTTACACAGACCCGAGGGCATTCCTAACACTCTGGTACCGACAGAGATCTGTCTGACACATAGAATATACTTAGAACAGCAGTTGGCAGAGCAAAAGACCAATCTAAAACCCAGATGACAACAGGATTCCTTCACTGCAAAAAAAAAAAAAAAAAAAACCCAACCGGAAACTATTTTGAATTTGCTTGAGCAAAGGCAGGGGGGGCTCCTGGAGGGGTTGAAGGGTTCTCACAGAAGCCAAGAAAGGGATCCAAGCCTTAAAAAACCCTGGATGCAAAGACTGGAATATCCAGCCAACAGAGAGGACGCGTTCATTCTCTCCGACTCTGATCTCTGTGTCTTTGGAGATAAACCCAAGTGTTCCAGACCCTGAGGTGGCACCTTGCAGAGACCCAGGCACACGCCTACCTTGATGATCGGTGGACCCAGTTCAAAATTTCCAAGAGATGGGGAATATATATCATGATCAAGGGCCCGCGAGAGGCAGTTCACAAACAAGGGAGAACGGCCCCCAGGCTGTGTCTCCAAGACCGCTTGCTGAGTGAACGGGATCACGATCCCGGGCTTAGGAAATCAAGGACGCATGACACGGGCAGACCGGGCGGCGCAGGAAGCCCAGACACACGCACTTTTTATCGCAGGAAAATGGCACCGACTGCAGCACATGGGGGGCCTGTCAGGGTAATACATCTTAGCTTCATAATTATCCTCTACTTCATTCCAAAGAGAAGTCCAACTTCCGGTCCCTCCCAGAGCAGCAGAACGGTCACCGTATGCCCTGAATCGCCGGTCATCCTCAGAGGATACTGAGATTCAAATATAAGACCTCTTAAAAATGAGAAGCGGAAAGTATAGAACTATCGAGAAGGTACACAGAGTAGTGGCTGCCAGAGGTTTGGGAGGAAAAGGGGAGGGACCACCAGGAGGAGCACAGTGTATTGCAGGATGGTGACACTATTCCGGGTAGTGCACCAGTGGTGGGTATATGACAGGCACCTGTCCAAGCCCACACAGCTGTACAACCCAAACAGTGAACTCTGATGGTCTGCAGATTAAGAAAGAGAATAATTCAGAAGGTCAAAGGATCCCAGGAAAAACTCCCTACTGGCAGGACAATTCTCACTGTTACAAATGCATGAAACAACCTCACTGAATGGCGGGGGAAGGCACTGACCTAAGCAACTTTGCAAATGAGTGTAAGATGAAGGCACAAGAAACAACACCTAAGCTCCGCACTTTAGCTAGCAACGTGGTTTCCCACGGGGGTACAAGTTAACGATTCTAATACAGCCGTGCATGTATAACTAGAATTGAACAGTTATGTCAATGGACACCGGAAGGTATAAACCAAGTTTCTCACTGTTCAAAAGGGAATTTACAAATAAACAGGAGGAATCTAGAATGATCCACACAATAATGTGTTAGAGTTGGGGACATCGATAGGTTAAACATGAGTTGAACTTATGCAATAGATAGGGACGGTTACGCATGGGAATATTTATAAGTACGTGTGTGTGTGTGTGTGCACGTATACAGGTTAGCCTACAAACACTTTTTTCCTCTGTCAGCTGAGAGGACCTAAAAGAAATGACACCCTGACAGCCGTAAGCACACCCAGCACCTAGATCTTGGTCTCTAATACCATTCTCCGATCAAAGGAGCAAGAGCTCCTTGGAGAAATGGCGGATCCCAGGACTGGGGCAGGAAATACACAAGATGAGGCTGGAGGCTCTTACAGTGCAGAAAGTAAGGAAATGCTCAAAATCCAACAAAAAGGGCATGCGAAAGTGACACAGAAGCTAGCTGAGTTTCCAACAGCCAAAGCTGGAATAACTGTAGCAACAAAATAAAGTAGGATTGGGTCATAACCCAAAGTAAAAGGCAAATACCCATGATTCCACACTGATGTGAATAAAGGAATGAATGGAGAAAAAGAGACAAATCTCCCACATGGAACTGTAATGCCCAAGACTTTAATATCACCCCAAAACCAGAAACCGCCAGGGAGACCGACTCACGCATGTAAAAGCAAAGGGCATTTATTATTACGGCTTAGGCTCGCCGGGCCTAAGTTTGGTCTCACAGCCTTCACCAACGCAGTGGATCCGTGCTGAGAGCCCCAAACAAGGGCTGAGCAGGGTTTTTATGGGGTTTGGGAAGGGGAAGTTACAAGAAATTGTGACATCCAATCATCATTGTATAACAGCATTGGCAGCAACTTTAACCATACACATTGTTCAGAGTGTTCGTTACTTTTGGCGGGACCCAATCGCAATATTTAGGGTATCTTTGAAATTAACCAATTACAGAGCGAGTTCAGGGTCTTATTCGGTGACTATCGGGTTAACTTTAACATTAGGTAACAGGGTCCTATCTAAAGTTCCCATCTGCAGGCCTCACCCTCAGGAATGTGGGGAGAGGTAGCTGGCCTTTCCTGATTGGGTATTGCAAAGTGGTCTCTTCTCTAGGCAATGTGTAACTGCCTAATAGTTCCGGAGAGACTGACCCTTCGACCTTCTAGTTTAGAGGGGGACCTCTGTCACGGAGTCGGTGAGGTCAGACTTTGTCCTCACAGAACAAGTCCCAATAAATGACAAATACTCTTTTCTCAAGGGAGTGGAGCAACGCCCCCCATTCCTTAAGTGTGAGCAGCACACAGTGACTTGCTTTCAAAGAGCACAGCATGGGGGTCCTGAGTGGCTCAGTCAGCTAAGTGTACAGCTCTTTATTTCAGCTCAGGTCATGATCTCACAGTTCATGAGTTCAAGCCCCAAGTCAGGCTCTGGGCTGACAGTGCAGAGCCTGCTTGGGATTCTCTCTCTCTCTGCCCCTCCCCTGCTCGCTCGCGCTCTCTCGCTCTCTCGCTCTCTCTCTCTCTCTCTCACACACACACACACACACACACACACAAAATAAATAAATAAATATCAAAAAAAGGAGCATGGTATGAAAGGGCAGGGAAAGAGTAACTTTTCGGTGGAGAAACCTGACCAACGCTACTCCAGCCAGGTAATCAGTTAACGCCAACCGTCTCAAATCACATAGATACATCTACCCCTGACGTGACGTGATGAAAATGGCACTTTGCCTCTGTGGTCTTCCTCTCAAAACCCATAACTCCATCCCACCATGACAAAATCATCAAATATATTCCAATAAGGGGCATCCTGCAGTCTCCTGACCAGCAGTCCTCAAAAATGCCCAAGTCATCAAAATCAAGGGAAAATCTCAGAGAGAAATGGTCACAGTTCACAGGAGCCTAAGGTGACATAAGTACTAACTATAATGTGATATGCAGGATGGAGTTCTGGAATGTAAAATGGACCTTGGGTAAAAACTAAAGAAATGTGAACAAACTATAGCCGTTAGTTAACAATAAGGGGTCAGTACCGCTTCAACAACTGTAACAACGTACCACATTAACATAAGACGTTAATAACACAGAAACTCTGGGGGTGCAGAGCGGGTACGCAGGCACTGTCTGTACTATCTGCTTAATTTTTCTGTAAATCGAAAACTGTTCTAAAAAAATAAATAAATCTATTAATTTCCTTTTAAGGGGGAGGAGAGAGGAGAAAGGCAGGCCAAGGACCTGGACTGTCAGCTCTCAGAGAGCGCGAAGGCAATCGGGTCCCCCGCTGGCTTCCCGCGTGGCTCTGTCTCGCTGGGGTGGAATCTTCCTCTCGGTGCCGCACGCGGACCGCACAAAACCTCATTAACTCTAAGATGCAGCCGCTGGCAATCAGCAACAAGAACTTTCTGGAGCACAGAAGAGAAGCTACTTTAAGCGATAACCAGGGCCGGCCAGACAAATCTCAAGCAGGTAATGTGAGGCTTTCACGGGGTGTAAAAATTGCTTGGGGCTTTTCCAGGAGCAAACACAAAATGAAGGAGGCCCTCATGTGAACACTTCAAAAGAAAGAGCAAGGAAGGGGCCTGCCGGGACCGTAAATGACTCAAGGGCATTCATCATCGTCTGAACTGGCTTCCTAGAGTAGCCGCACGCCCCGTACTAAAGAGTCCCTAAGGCGAGCGGCCAAATCCCGCGAGAGGAGCGGGGCCACCAATTCTGTAACTCCCCTTGGCCCCGGCTAACACCCTGCTGTCCCGGCCTGTTTCTCCAAAGGTCCAGCTTCAACTCAACACCAGCGGGCAGCCTGACACTGACCAGAGTGCAAGTGTCACTCTGAACGGCCCTGAACAAAGAAACGCGGCCATTAAAACAAGGACAAAAGAATGAGGAGGAAAGACATGAAGGCCAACCAAATGACTGCCTCATTTGCTTCTTGTACTTTCTTTCACTGTTTTTTTAATATTTATTTTTGAGAGACAGAGAGAGAGAGAGAGACAGAGAGTGAGCGGGGGAGGAGCAGAGAGAGAGGGAGACACAGAATCCAAAGCTGCTCCGCGCTCTCAGCACAGAACCAGATGCGGGGCTCCAGCTCACGAACAGTTGGTCATGACCTGAGCTGAAGTCAGACGCTCAACTGACTGAGCCACCCAGGCGCCCCTCTTCTTGTGTGTTTAAAAGGTATAAATATTCTCAAACACACACATTTATGTAAAACAACACTTAAAAAAATGGTTAAAATTTTGAGATCTATGTGTCCTTTCTGGCGTTGAGTCTGGAGCTGAAAAAGGAGGGCCGCCAGGCTCGCTGCCGCCCCGGGAGCGCGAACCCGCCCCGCGGCCTTGGCAGCCGCTCTGTGTAGTTTGGTAACAGAGCCAGGGAGTAGATGCTAAACTTCCCGGAAGGCAGAGAAAGCCAAGTTCTAGAGCTTTATGCCTCTCCCAGGTAAAATCCTGGCTAACACAATTGCTCCTGTAAAACTGAAAACACAGGCTCCTCTTGGAACAAATACATGGACTGAAAATAGTATCAGTTAGTCTGTTCATGAAACCATCCTAACCAGAGTGAAGATGGGCAAAATATTTGAGAGGATTACTGATTTTATGAGGAAAAGTTACCGAATTCAGTGGAATCAAACTTTTTCTCTAACAGGTCCCATAGCTGGGGCGTCGTTCTGGGGGGCTCAGTGGCTTAAGCGTCCAGCTCTGGACTTCGGCTCAGGTCATGATCTCCCGGGTTCAGGAGTTCGAGCCCCTCATCAGGCTCTGTGCTGACAGCGCAGAGCCCACTTTGATCCTCCGCCTCCCTCTCTGCTCATCTACCGCCTGCACTCTCTCTCTCAAAAATAAGTAAACATAATAAAATAAAATAAAAAGTCAGCCGCTTTAGGCACTGCAGGTCACACTCGTCTCTAGCAACTGTTCGCCTCTGCCTTGTAGCCTTAAAGCAGCCCTAGACAACAGTAAACAAAGGACTGCAGCTGTGTTCCAATAAAACTTTATTTACAAAAACAAGCAGCAGGCTAGATTGCACCCACAGGCTGTACTTCGCCAACTACTAAGTCAGGTAATCCCATCTCGGTCTCTTTCTATCTTTAACTAAAATAACCCCCATCCATTCAAATTTCAGCAACAGAACAAAACTTCTTTCATTCATAAATCAAGAAGAAAATCAACACGAATCCCCCTAAAGTCTCCTTTATACATTTCTCAAGGAAACTCAGTGGAAAGTCACACGGTTGGAAACAGTAACTGGATGCAAGCAAACAAAACTTGGCCGCGGATACCTCCTCGGGAAACTATTTTCTCTAAGCGGAAGTGTCTGGGAGAAGCACACACCATCTGGATCAAACCGAAACTTCTCCAGGATCCAGAAAGCCGATCTTCCCTCTGGCTGCCCCCTCAACACACCCCCTTTCCTGGAGGCTCCGCAATGGTCCCCAGAATGTCCAGAGCAAGTCCAGTCTTTGGAACCAGACCCTCCAAGACTCCCCACAGCTGGCTCCAATCTCACCTCCGCCACATCGGCTTCCATGCCCAAACTCCACTCTGAGGACTGTGACGACACACTGTACCTCAAATACACCACTGGTCCTCCTGCTCTCACGTCTCCAGGCCCTTACCAGGTGGACTGTGCCATTTACTGTCCAAAGTAGGACATTTCTGAGAGTAAAAGGAGTGCCATCAAGAACGATGCGGGGATAAAAAGCGAAGCCCAAGGCAGACCACAACGTGGAGTCACCTAGCCCTCATTCGTGATTCATTTCTCTGCTGTGAAATCCACTGTACACTCACTCTGGTGAACTCCTACGCATCCTTCACGGCCCAGGATAAGTACCCCCCTTTCTGACCACTTTCCATTGGAGGTAACCACTCCCTCATCTCTGTATCTATCTAGACTTCACCACACAACGTCATGTTTACTTGTTCAGGTCTGTGTTTTCTTGGTGGACAGGACTGCTTCCTCTGTACAACAAACAGGCTTTGAGCTGGAACTGTCTTGTAGTTCGTGCTCACCATAAGTTTCTTCATTTTCTTATAAAAACATAAATTACGTACTTACCTTCAAAACCACTTTGCATAGCACACACCACTGGTTCTCCTCCGGGGATAACTTTGCCTCCCGGCGGATACTTGCAATGCCTAGAAACATTTTTGGTTGTCACAGCTAGCAGGGATACAACTGGCATCTAGTGAGTAGAGGTCAGGGGTGCCGCTAATAAGCATTCTTTTTCTTTAATTGTTTAAAAATACTTATTTAGTTTTGAGAGAGGGAGAGAGAGAGTGAGCCGGGGGGGCGGGGGGCAGAGGGAAAAACTGAACTTGAAGCAGGCTCCAGGCTCTGAGCCATCAGCACAGAGCCCGATGCAGGGCTTGAACTCATGATGTGGGGCTTGAACTCACAAACTGCAAGATCATGACCTGAGCAAAGTTGGACGTTTAATAGACTGAGCCACCCAGGCACCCCTGCTAATAAGCATCCTACAACACATGGGACAACCCTCCACAACAAAGAATTATGCAGCCTAATACACCACATAGTGAGAAGCTGACAAATCCTGGAACACATTTAAAACTTCACTTCCCTTCCTCCTGAAGTTACTACAAACTCTGGATTACAGAAATAGAATGTCATGAAAATTTCCTGCACATATGCCATAGACATATTCAGAAAGCCAACACCTTCAAGGATTCAGTGTAATAGAAGACAAGTAAAAATGGCACAGACTTATTGCAGGGATTCATGAGTTGGTCTGAAGAGCAGTGTGGATACACAATGTTACAGACAGCGCTTTCAAAACTATCCTCATGCAGAAGTTATGAATCCAACACACGGGTGTTACAGAGCAGGTGCTTCAGGAAAAGGAGTAAGCCAAGTGGAATTTCTTCAACCGTCCACAAGATCAAAGGTGAAATAAAAGCTACACACCCTGGACCATGTCAAGTCACTGACACATGGGAGATAAGTACAAAAGTTGAATCTGAAACTTCCTCAACTACCGCCAGAACCAAATACCACTATTACATGGAACAGAAACGCTAGAATATTTAAAGGATATTTTCTCTTTTTTTAGGTTTATTTATTTTTGCAAGAATGTGACAGAAAGCGAGTGGTGGAGGGGCAGAGAGAGAGGAAGACAGAGAATCCCCAGCAGGTTCCACGCTGTCAGCACAGAGCCCGAAGTGGGGCTCGAACTCACAAACCGTGAGATCATGACCTGAGCTGAAACCAACAGTGGAACGTTTAACTGACTGAGCCACCAAGGTGCCCCTGGAAAACATTTTCAAACCCATAATCTTAATCGAATTAATTTCTAAAGAAAAACGTGACCACCGGTTATTTAGCTGCTTCCATTACAACAGATTTTTGAAGCTTCTCTATTAACAGAGATCTGCACTCTTCAATTTTCTGCTTGGTGGACTGTCCTTGTAATAGAATCTAAAACATACCGTATACCTCTCTGCCTTCATAACCAGAACAAGCTATGTCAAATTTGCTTTTCCTGGATGCCGAGGGCAACTTCACCGCTTCTCTATAACCCTCACAGCCTACTGAACAGGAATGGAAGGCTCACCCCTTCAGGAAATGGACATGAATGACCTGTTTTCTTCTGTTGTAACTTCTGGGCCACCCACTAATCCGCGACTATCATTTCTGTTGCAACTGGGGTACACGCCTCTGGCCTCATCTCCAGCCTCTTCTAATGTGACTCTTCTGGAAATGTGGTGTGAGGGAAGTAATCAGAAATACCTCAGGGGCACCTGGATGGCTCAGTCAGTTAAGCATCTGATTTCAGCCTAGGTCATGATCTCACTGTTCCTGAGTTCGAGCCCCACGTCAGGCTCGGAGCAGCCTAGAGCCTGCTTCTGATTCTGTGTGTTTCTCTCTGCTCCTCCTCCACTCATGCCCTCTCTCTCTCAAAAATAAATAAACATTTTAAAAACATGTTTTTTTAAGAAACACCTTACCTAAAACCTAACCCCTGGGGAAAGAGACTGAGTGAATGCACAGTTAGAGAGCTGTTTGACTGATACCAGGCAAAGAGCCTCCTAGCCTGTGAGTACTCACATCTACGCATGTGCTTGCCTTCGGGGCCCTCTTACCCACTGCTCTTGTCGGCAAGAGTAGGAAGAAAGCCACATGGGTAAGGAATAAGAAGTAGAAAAAAAAGCCCAAAAAGGAGAGGTTGCACAGACTAAATGAGTAACAAAAAGGGAGTGAAAATTAAACATGAGCCACAATCAGTAAAAATAAGGTCACTAAACTCCCCAGGCTTGAGATGAGGTTAGTTACATTTACACCAATCACCTTCTA
This sequence comes from Mungos mungo, assembly GCA_004023785.1. Classification (NCBI taxonomy): domain Eukaryota; kingdom Metazoa; phylum Chordata; class Mammalia; order Carnivora; family Herpestidae; genus Mungos; species Mungos mungo. Next base: position 44,887 of record PISW01002914.1, on the reverse strand, counting down.
ATCCTAAAGCACACATACCTTTAAGAAAGTAAATGAGACTTGTAGATGTTATTTAAAACTCTACAGAAAATGAGCACTTAGGTACTTACAAAACTTTAATTCACAGGTATTGATTTTTTTTAAAACAGGCAACACATAACCGAAGCATCCTGTCCATTTGGCATTTATCTTAACTGTCTGGAAAAAAACACCCACTAATTGAGAGTTTCGGGAATGACTCATACATCAAGGTGACTTTTAGAAGTTTGTCTCCAGGCTCCCAGACCAGAATCACTGTGTGAGCCCTCTCTCCCCGCCTCCCAATATTCTACTCAGCACTGACCTCAGTTCGCACAACCAACAATGTCCAGAATGTACATTTACAGCCATTTAACTTCCTCTGGACTCGAAGTTTAACTTGAAGCTAACAAAAGCTGCTGACAGAAGATAACAGAAATACAGAAGTCACTATCTGACGTTTATCTATCACCAAGTCTGTGTTGATCACATACTGGTAGTAGCTGATACAAGAGATGAATTGTACAACAACATTGCAGAGACACCCAACCCGGAACCATGTCCTTTACCTCTTCACATCCAGCCGGGACCACGTGGAGGTCTCTTAGATGGCAGGTCATACCTCACTGCCATAGGCACTGAAAAGGCATCTAATAATCCATTCTTGGGAGAGACAAAAAGATAAAGATGGAGACAGATACTTTTCTAATATCATAAAGTATATCTCAACATAAAAGCAAACATCACACTTACCAGCGAAATTCTAGTCCGGTACAAAATAAGAAGGTCATCTATCACTGGTATTTTTTAACACAGACCTGGAGATTCTACTCAACATGATAAGACAAGAAAAAAAGGAAAAATAAAATAAAAACACAGAGGGAGGCATACCACAAGAGATTCATAAATACAGAGAACCAACCGAGGGGTGCTGGAGAGCAGGTGGGTAGAGGGATGGGTTAGATGGGTGATGGGCATTGAGGAGGGCGCTTTTAGGGATGCGCACTGGGTGTCATACGTAAGAGATGAATCACTGGGTTCCAATCCTGAAGCCAAGACTATGCTGTATGTTAACTAACTTGAATTAAAAAAAAAAGAAGAAGAAGAAGAACCCAAAAGCCTGACAACATACCCAGTTGATAGACACGCTCCTATTTTGCTGGTGGAAGTATGTGTTCTTTATGAGAAGCAATTAGGCAACGTGTATCAGAATAAAAAATGCACATATCCTCTCACTATTTCCAGTCTCAACATTTACTCCACAGACATGGTCACATGTGAGAAATGATGCGTGTACAGGGACTGCGGGATACATTCTCTGTAATACCTAAAGACTGGAACCAATCTAAATAAGCATCAGTAGGGAATGACGAACAAATTGGGGTATACCCATTCAATGTAACCACAACAAAAAGATGAGGGGATCTTTGTCTACCATTCTGGAAGGATCCTAAACAATACTGGTATTGGGTAGAAAAATGCTATTGGGTAGAATAAAAGATGGGAAGAGCACGCACACGCACGTATCTGCTTACATAAGCATTCAGTATCACTGGAAGCACGCACAGGAAATTGACAACACTGGTGACCCTCTCTGGGGAATGAGACCGCAGGACAGAGGGAAACCGTGCATGCCACACCCTTTGGATCACGGCCCATGTGAATGTAATACCTACTAAAAAGTCAATTCAAATTAAAAAATTTTTAAACCTTAGTAAACACGCAAAGCACTCCCAACTCCAACTCCCAGCAAGTTATTGAGTTCTGATGATCTCTTCCTAAAGCGTGTCTTATTTACCCATCTCCTCCCCAGTTCTGTGACCATAACCCAATTCAGTCCTGGCGGCAACTGTCAGGAGCCTCTGAGCCGGTCTCTGCCTTCCCTCTCTCCCCGTTACAGAATGTGCCGGACTCCCCCACCACATTCCTCTCTTTAAGGAGATGAGTGTCACCGACATCTGATTAAGTCCCTCCTCTATGCATCAGTAGATTCTACCTGCTACAAAAATCCACACTCCTAACTTGGCATTTAGACCCGAGCTACTTTTCCAGCTCCATTTTCCAAGAGTGTTTTGTGCTCATTTTTTAACTTCCCAATTATATACTACAAGTTTCTTAAAGGTCGATTATTGTCTAATCCATCTTTTTATTTTCAAAAACTCTTAGAAGTTCGCACCTAGAAGGTACTCAAATGTTCTCTGAATCAATGAACACACAATAAGTACTAGATATAATTGACAGAATTTAAATATCTGATTATCTCATACTAAAAGAAAAGGAATGAAAATGAAAAGCCTGGTCTCTTGTTTAAGCAGCTTGAGAAAAAAGAAGTTCAGGAAAATCAACTACTGTTACTGAGGAGGAAAGCTTATTCTGGGGACACTTTGGCGGCTCCGTTGGTTGAGCGTCAGACTCCTGACTTCGGCTCAGGTCGTGATCTCACGGTTCATGGGATCGCGCCCTGCATCAGGATCTACACTGGCAGCGGGTAGCCTGCTTGGGATTCTGTCGCTACCCCTCTTTCTCTGCCCCTCCCCCCTCAAAATAATAAACATTTTTTTTAAGTTTATTCTGAAATAGTCCACTCCACCGGAGTTTCAGCTCCAAACGTGTTCTCCTTCCCGCCTCCAGCCTCATCTTCTCAACGCCCCACTTAGCTGGGGTACGTTCCTCATCCTCACGAAGACACTGCCTCAAATTCAATATTCTAAGTGACCCGATTTAGTTCATTTCAGATGGGATACAAATGTGTCTTGATGCTGCTTACTCTGATAATGACCTTCACAAAACAATGAAGGAAAAAATAACAATGTCAAGACATCATATAATTTATTTCATTGATCTGGGCTGCAGCTTTCCCATGATTGAAACGTAGTAAACTCTTCATCTTTGCAAACCCACCGGAAAAACTGCAAAGTGTTTCAAATCGCTTATAATCAAAGTAAGTCCGGTCTTTTGAATTCCTCTCTACCACTTTTTCTTCCGCCTGAATACTATTAAGGGCCATTACAGGCTTTTGATATCATAAAGAGGTTATATCACTGTAAAGATATTTAAATCTTTTTCTTTGGATTTTTCTTCTGTTTTTGGTGTCAGCAAAAAGCAGAGAATCAAAAGTTTAATAGCTTTCATAAATAGAATATATGAATTTTCAGAACAGTCCCAAAATATTAAGGTTTTTAAAATCTGGATAAACAGGGGCGCCTGGGTGGCTCAGTCAGTTAAGCATCCAGCTTCAGCTCAGGTCATGATCTCACAGTTTGTGAGTTCAAGCCCCGCATCGGGCTCTGTGCAGACAGCTCAGAGCCTGAAGCCTGCTGCAGATTCTGTGTTTCCCTCGCTCTCTGGCCCTCCTCCACTGTGTCTTTCTCTCTCAAAAATAAATAAACATTAAAAAATTTTTTAAATAATAATAAGTAAATAAATCTGGATAAACAAAAATATTTTTATTCCAGGAAATGAAAGTATTATTATTTCTCTTTTCCCGCAGAGTCCTCCTAGAACTACTGCTAGAGCTATACCATAAGAGACGACTCCAAACCTTTGATTTCTGGACAGGACTTCTACAGGGCCATGCAGACAAACTAAAACATGGTTCCTAAGGGTTTGGTTGTTTGGTTTTGGGGGGTGGGGGTTAAGTCTTAAAAAATTCACTGTAAAGTTTCATGTCATGAAATCATCTATGGCAGCAAGAAAAGGCCACAACTGACCACTCTACCGCATTCCATCACGTAAGCTGCATAATCGATCTGGGAAGTGACTGGACTGAGTTTTGTGGATGGTGAACCTCTCTAACCATCAGGGTCCTTACCTGCAGTTTCAAGATCCCTAATAATTAATTGGTAGCACTTAGGGGAAGACTGCATTACATATTGTGTGTAAATCACTCGGCCTGTCCGGCACATAGTGAGTGCTAGATAACTAATGATTACTGTTATCTGCGAAGAAGTTAAACACTAGATTCAGGAACAGCAGTTGACAAAATTCAAAGTCCACTTATGATAAAAACTCTCAACAAAGTGGGTACAGAGAGAATGTACCTCAACATAACAAAGCCATCTGTGGTGATCCCACAGCTAACACCCGACGCAAACATGAAAAGCTGGAAGTTTTTTCTTTAATATCAGAAATAAGACAAGGATGCCCACTCTTGCCGTTTTTGTTCAACGTAGTACTGACGAGAGTGCCTGGGTGGCTCAGTCAGTTAAGCTGCCAATTTCAGCTCAGGTCATGATCTCACAGTCCGTGGCTTCGAGCCCCACGTCGGGCTCTGTGCTGACAGCTCAGATTCTGTGCCTCCCTCTCTCTCTGCCCCTCCCCTGCTCACATTCTGTCTCTCTCTCTCTCTCAAAAAATGAATAAAACATTAAAACTTTTTTTAAAACATAGCATTGACGAGTCCTACTCATGGCAATTCGGTAAGAAAAGAGAAACAAGAAGCATCCAAATGGGAAAGGAAAACCTAAAACTGTCACTATTTGTAGATGACATGATATTATATATAGAAAATCCTAAGACTTCACTAAAAAACTGTTGGAACTAATAAATGAATTCATTAAAGTTTCAGGATACAAAATCAATTTACAAACATCTGTTGCCATTTCTATATGGAAATAATGAACTATCAGAGAAATTAAGAAAAAATTCCCATTTATAATTACATCAAAAAGAATAAAATACCTAGGAATAAATTTAACCATGGAGGTGAAAGACTTGTACATTAAAAACCGCTAAGACAATAATGAAAGAAACCGAAGACACAAATAACTGTAAAGATATTCTGTGCTCAGGGACCAGAAGACGTAATATCATTAAAATGCCCACCCTACTGAAAGCAGTCTACAGATTCAAAGCAATCCCTATCAAAATTCCAATGGCATTTTTCACAGAAATAGAACAATTCTAAAATTTGTACAGAACCACAGAAGACTCCGGATGGCCAAAGCTATCCTGAGAAAGAACAAAGCTGGGAACATGCTCCCTGATTTCAAAGTATATTTTTGAAAAGCTGTAGTAATCAAAACAGTATGGCACTGGCATAAAAATAAACACTAGATCAATGGAACAGAACAGAGAGTCCAGAAATAAACCCAAACATATACAGTCAATTAATTTATGACAAAGGAGCCAAGAAGATACAATGGGGAAAGGTCAGTCTCTTCAATAAACAGTCTGGGAATGCTGGATAGCCATATGCAAATGAATGAAACTAAACTATTATCTTAAACCATACACAAAAATGAACTCAAAATGGATTAAAGACCTGAATGTAAGACCTGAAACCATAAAACCCCCAGAAGAAAGCATAGGCAGGAAGCTCCTTGATGATGAGTTTTTGGATCTGACATCAAAAGCAAAAGGAACAAAAGCAAAAATAAACAGGTAGGACTACAGCAAACTAAGGAGCTTCTGCACAGTGAAGGAAACCATCAATAAAACCAAAAAGGCAACCTACTGAATAGGAGAGAATATTTGCACATCATATATCTGATATGTGACTAATATCCAAAATATCAAAAGAATTCACATAACACAATAGCGGGAAAAAAATCCAATTAAAAAATGGTCAGAGGATCTGAACAGACATTTTTCCAAAGAAGACATACAGATGGCCAATGGGTACATAAAAAGACGTTCAGGGGCGCCTGGATGGCTCAGCCGGTTAAGCGTCCAACTTTATAGCTCAGGTCATGGTCTCATGGTTCATGACTTCGAGCCCCCTGTCGGGCACTAAGCTGACAGCTCAAAGCCTGGAGCCTGCTTCGGATTCTGTGTCTCCTTCTCTCTCTGCCTCTTCTCTGCTCATGCTCTGTCTGTCTGTCTGTCTGTCTCTCTCTCTCTCTCTCACTCGCTCAAAAAAGAAAGAAAAGACATTCAACATCATTAATCATCAGAAAAATGCAAACAGTTACAACCACAATGAGCTACCACCTCACACCTGTCAGAATGGTTAGTATCAAAAACAAATAAATGGTGTGCCTGGGTGGCTTAGTCAGTTGAGCTTCCAACTCTTGATTTTTGGCTCAGGTCATGATCTCAGGGTCATGGGATTGAGACCCGCATCAGGCTCTACGCTTAAGATTCTCTCTTCTCAGGACAGCTACCATATGTTTTCACTCGTAAGTGGAACAGGAGAAACTTAACAGAGAACCATGGGGGGGGGGGCGGGTAGAAGGGGAAAAAATAGTTGGGGAGAGGGAGGGAGGCAAACCATGAGAAACTCTTGAATACTGAGAACAAACCTAGGGCTGATTGCGGTGGGGGAGAGGGGAAGGAGGGTGATGGGCCTGGAGGAGGGCACTTGTGGGCATGAGCACTGGGTGCTATATGGAAACCAACTTGACAATAAAGTATAAAATTAAAAAAAGAAAACACTCACACACACACAAAGATTCTCTCTTCCTCCCTCTGCTCCTCTCTTGCACTTACTCTCAGAAGGAAGGAAGGAAGGAGAAAGGGTTGGCAAGGATGTGGAGAAAAGGGAACTCCTGGCAGGAATGTACATGGATACAGCTATTATAGAAAACAGTATGGAAGTTCCTAAAAAAACTAAAACTAGAACTATTACATGATCCAAAAATTCCAGTTCTGAGTATTTATCCAAAGAAAACGAAAACACTAAGTCGAAAAGATACATGTACCCACATGTTCACTGCAACATTATTTACAACAGCCAACACCGGAAACCACCTCACTGCCCACAGATGAATGAATAAAGGTGTGAGGGGCGCCTGGGTGGTTCCCTGGGGGAGCATCCACCTCCTCACTTCGGCTCAGGTCATGATCATGGTACTGAGCCCTGCGCGGGACATCCCTCTGCACTGAGCATGACATCTGCTTAAGATTCTCTCTCCCCCTCTGCCCCCTCCCCCTCTTGTGTGGGCTCTCTCTCTAAAAAAAGTAAGAATAAAAGATGTGAGATACATATGTGTGTATATGTGTGTGTACACACACACACAACACACACACACTCACACACACACACACACTAGAATACTACTCAACCATAAAAAAGCATAAAATCTTGCCATTTGCAACAACATGGACTGACCCTGAGGACATCATGCTAAGGGAAAGAAGTCAGACAAACACCACATGATCTCACTTACGTGTGGAATCTAAAAACAAAAGTAACAAGCTCATTAATACAGAGAACAGAATGGTGGTTGCCAGAGATGGGATGGGGGAGGGGATACGTGAAGGGGGGGTCAAAAGTCCCAAAACTTCAGTTATAAAATAAAAGAGTCCTAGGGATGTAATGTACAGCCCGGTGATTATAGTCAATAATACTGTATTGTATATTTGAACGTTACTAAGAGAGATCTTAAATATTCTCATTAAAAAAACTGTTGTGTGACTCTGTGTGGTAACAGATATTAACTAGATTTATTGTGTTGATCATTTCTCAATATACACAAATACTGAATATTTTTCACCTGAAACTAATACATGTTAATTATACCTCAGTAAGAAAAAAGTTAGTTGGCCTTCCCTAAAGACACACAGACTAGCAAAGAAAGGAGGAGCTGGGAAAGGAAAAACTATGTACTTAAAACTTGTACTTAAAAAATACTGCAGTGGGGCGCCTGGGTGGCTCAGTTGGCTGAGCTTCCGGCTTCGGCTCAGGTCACGATCTCGCAGTTTGTGGGTTCGAGCCCCACATCGGGCTCTGTGCTGACCCCCTAGCTCAGAGCCTGGAGCCTACTTTGGATTCTGTGTGTGTGTGTGTCTCTCTCTCTGATCCTCCCCTGCTCATGCTGTCTCTCTCTCTCAAAAACAAATAAAACATTAAAACATATATATATCATTGCTTTACCCTGACTTCAGTTTAGGTCATGATCTCACAGTTCGTGGGACTGAGCCCTGCGCCAGGCTCTGTGCTCACAGTGTGCAGCCTGCCTGGGATTCTCTCCCTCTCCCTCTCTCTCTGCCCCTATCCTCCTCACTCTCTCTCTCAAAATAAACCCATAAACATTAAAAATATTGCCATGGGTAATCTGCATGCAAGTAATTGGAACTGTACCACAGAATGTATTATTACCTCATATTAATCAAAGAATATAAAGTCCTCTGACTTTTTCGGATGGTGGAGATACTACTCTGTGTTGTTTGTGGTGGTGGCTTCACAAACCACATACGGGTATCAAAACTCCCCTGACTAGACACGAGAACAGACTGAACTTGACCTGCTGCAGTAAACCTGGATTTTAAGAACATAAACTTTCATGAAGCCAAATATCCTTCTTCTCCAATAAATACAGCACACAAGGAAAAGCATTCAATCCTAAGCAACTCAAAACAGCTGAAAGATTTTACTATGAACTGGGCAAACAAGAGGGCACTCCAAGTTTACTGATGGAGAAACTGAGGCCAGATCAGTGAAATAAATTGTGTAACTTCCTACATTGCGACTGTCGGCCGACCGCCACAGTGAGCTGGGCTTGTGGCGGAGACGGAGACCCGTTATGTCATCATTTGCTCAACAGGGTGGCCTTGGGCAAGTTCTCAGTCCCTGCGGCTACAGAGTGAGGAAGTCAGACTCATTTTCTGAGATCCCTCCAACTTTCACATTCTGATTTTATATTCTACTCAAGATTTGAATTATAATTGAAACATCCTTTAAAAAACCATGAGTCGGGGCGTCTGGGTGGCTCAGACACTTAAGTGACCAGCACTAGATTTCAGCTCAGGTCACGATCTTACTGTTCACGAGTTCGAGCCCCACATCAGGCTCTGTGCTGATGGTGCAGAGCCTGCTTGGGATTCTCTGTCTCCCTCTGTTTCTGCCCATCCCGCACATTCTCTCTCAATATAAACAAGAGTTGAAAAGGCCCCTCGGTGGCTCAGTCAATTGAATCTTATTCTTGATTTTGGCTCAAGTCAGGATCCCAGGGTCATGAAATGAGCCCCAAGTCAGGCTCCAAACTAAGCATGGAGTCTGCTTCAGAGTCTCCCTCTCTCCCTCTCTCCCCCTGTGCTCTCCCCCCACACCTGTGCTCTCACTCTCTCTAAAATAAATTAAACCAAGAGCTGAAAATTCTGTACCACAGAATGAACCTACCACTATTAAAAAAAAAAAAAAACCCTAGGAAAATCCAATTTATGGAAGAGACAACCATGGGGTAGTCAATCAAAGATTTCCAACTTTACAAAAATCATTCGCATGAAGAGCTTCCCTAGGATATTTAGGTGTTGGTTTACACATTAATTTTGAAAGAAAGTAGACAGAAAAGGTGGTAAACACCATAATCAAAAATAAAAGTATTCAAAACAAACTAACCATCTCTGACACTGTGATGGAAATAAACATCTGAGTACATCTGAGTCAACTCACGTACAAATTTTGAGACTGAGTTCCATGTGTAGAGAAGGCACGAGAACAGGATAATAAAACCGTCTCAGTTTGTAGAAAAACCTGACATACAAAGTGTGTTATTGAGGGGCATAAAAAATTAGAAAGTCTTTTTATAAAGAACAAAAAAGTTGGGGCCCCTGGGGGCTCAGTCAGTTAGGCATCTGACTCTTGGTTTTGGCTCCGGTCATAATTTCTCGGTTTCAGGAGTTCGAGCCCCACATCGGGCTCTGTGCTGGTGGCATGGAGTCTGCTTGGGATTCTCTCTCTCCCTCTCTCTCTACCCTTCCCCCACTCACACTGTCTCTGTCTCTCTCAAACAAATAAATAAAATTTTTAAAATTAAAAAAAAAAAGAATCAAAAACTTGTCATACAAGAGGAAGAGGTGAGAATAGAAGAAAAAGCCCAAAATTCAAAATCTAATTCCACAAAGAACATCAGAAGATTTACACTGGGGACACCTGGATGGCTTGGTCGGTTCAGTGTCCAACTCTTGATTTCAGTTTGTTCATGATCTCAAGGTTCATGAGTTTGAGCCCCATTCATTCATTCTCTCTCTCTCTCTCTTTCTCTGCCTTGCCCTCTCTCTCTCAAAAATAAATAAGCTTTATATTTTTAATATATATAAATATTTCTTAAAAAAGAAAACTTATACTTGCAGAAAAGGGGCTAAATACCCACAACTATCTTTCTATTCATGTTCTTTACAGCATCATTTCCCAGAGGGTCTGCTGCATAGTTTCAAAAGCAAAACAAGCATCCCTTGTTAAAATAAAGTCCCTCGCTGCTTACCACATGACCCTCAGACAAATTAGGACCGCATTCAGCTGCATGTAAAGAAACTCGGCTATAATGGTTTCACCAAATAGGGCTTTATTTTTCTACTAGAACTATGCCCAAAGACGAACAGTTCAAGGCTGCCAGAGGAGCCTCCTGAGGCCAGCAAGAACCCCTTCAGTCTTTCTGATTCACGACCCCCAGTACGTGGCTTTGGTTTTCATGGTGCGAGGTGGCTGCGGCGCCTTCGGGCAGGAGAAAGGTAGGCACTGGCAGAGGGGTGCCCAGCCCCCTGACATCCTACTTATCAAGAAACAGACCTTTCCTGGAAGCCCTCCCTCTGCAGAGACTCCAACTTCTGTCTCATTGGCCAGCACTGGGTCACATCCGCTGACAAAGGAGTCTGGGGAGGCGAGAATTTTTAACTAGGTACATTACCACCCAGAGGAAAGTCAGAATTCCAAACAGAAGCAAGAGACTGAACATTTGATTAGATCCATCCCATTTACCTTGGGAATCCCAACATGCACATCTGACTTTACGGGCTCTGAGACCCTGCACAGTAAATAACCCGTTTCCCTTTTCTAAACACAGTACTTCACCGACTTGTTTGAAGACTACATGCCTTATTTCCTTTGAATGGCCTGTTGAAACACCATTTGGTGCAACACATCTTGGGAAATACTACTTTGGGAACTAAGAGAAGAAAAAAACTCTGCTCTGAGGAAAGAGACTGTTCCCATACGTGGAAAGGTAAACGGAATAGGTAGGGTGCATTTAAACAGGGAGTTCTGGATATAGAATTAGTGAGGGGATAACAGACCTCTACCTTCAAATCTGATGTGTTTTCCCTTTTACATAAAATCACACTTTCAGTGAGAAACAGCCTTTCTCTTCGCCCTGCCTTAGGGGGAGCCGCACCTCCGTTCCTACTCACCACCCCTTCCCCACTCCCGGAACGGCCACTGCCTTATGTAACTTCCCTCCCTTCTCCAATTTCAGGCTGGCCTTTAAATGTCCGTTCCAGAGTGTCTCCAAGGTATCACTCGGCCTTCGGCTCAGCTTTTCATGCTTTAATTACTTTTTCTTCCCTCTCCCATTTTCTTGTTATAGCGCGGAAACACTGTGGGGCTTAGCATTTATTTGAATCAGCCCTTCCTATATATTTTCTACTCAGTCTTTTCAACCACCTTTCTTTGATACCTCACGGAAGCTGCTGTTAATTAAATGCTGTCATAAACGCCAGTGTCACATCCAAGAAGAAATGTCCGTTTTTTTAGAAAAGAACAGGAAAAACAATCAAAACGTAATTTTTCATTTTGATTACTAAAGCGCTTGAAAGAAAGCCATTCATCATACCCAGTTCTATAAAAGTACTCGTTTCTTTTCATTCAAGTTGGTATTTTTTTAAAAAGGAGGAGGTAGGCTACATTTTTCACATTTCCAAACACCATCCATTCCCACAGCACGCAAAGGGATTTCTTTGCCAAAAACTCCAATGCATCTCTTTTTCTGGAAGGGAAGTAAGAAAATGCCATCTTTTATTTCCTGAAGAAAAAAAATTAAATAGGTCAAATATATAAAACTTTCATGAAAAAAGGCAACACTTCATTTAAGCCATTAAAGAGAAATGTGTTTAAACTCCCCAATGGAATCCGGCGCTCTCTAACGGGAAAGGATTATTCACCGCTGACTTTAAAGAACCAGACACAGCTTATCACACCATTTTATGAAGGCACTGAATGGAACTGAACCCCCACAGGGTCTTCTTTTCTTTCTGCTTTCTAGAAAAAGCAGGGGGAAAAAGCAGTGGAGACCGTTCACCTCTCTACTAGATGGGCTCTCTAGAAAGTCAAAGGACCACGCAACAATCAGAAGCCATAGAAAGCCTTTTCATGCCAAGGTCTGGCTATAGGAATTCTCTACCCTCTTTAGAGGTTATTGTCACTCACAGAAAAGAAAGCACAGCCAGGTCACTGCAAGTCAGAAATTTGGACAGCATTACTGGAGGGTCCAGCAGAACACGTCCCAAATTGCTTCCAGAGACAAGACTGGATCCTCCCAACCGCCAGGGGGGGCTACTCCTTCCAATCATGCCTCTCAGCCTCACCTCACACTTAGTCCCCCTTGACCCCAGACGTCCCTTCCTGTGATTTGACGCCCACGCTGTGTGTATCCTCCCACACCACTTGCTTTGCTTCACCTCTGAAAACCACCTCTCACCCCAAGTTCTCTTGGCTGAAACTGGGACTTTTGTTGGAGATGCACTGCAGCCACTTGTAATTCCCCAAAGCCAAAATAAGTCACCACCTCCAGACAAAACTTCCATCAGCCTCTGTGCATCGCCATGAGTGAATTCCTTGAAGACCTTGTCGAATGGCTTGGTCTTCCTTGAGACACCAAGTGCAGCTGTCATTCTGAATGACCTTAGCATTCACCGTGCACACTGCATGGTCAGTTCCTCGTCCCCATTCTGTCACCTCCTTCTCTGCGTTACTGCCTTCCTCTCAAAGATCCATCCTGGTCTCCCATCACTGCTCAGAATGGCTCTGCATCAGACAGCTCCTCCAGACATGTCACCCCGCGCCCCTCAGATCTCCCTCCCGGCTTCTCCCAATATGCCCACTCTCCCGGCTCCCTAGGGGCGCCATTTTGCCAATCCCTTTATTTTCTCCTTCTCTGACCATGCTGTCTTCACCTCCTTTCCCCTCTGTACTACATCATCTGGCCCATGGCCAATGACCTCAACTCCCCTGCACTCTCATATCCCAGCCAAGCCTAGCCCCAGTTCCCTCTACCCATCCCCTCCGCTAAGTCTCTCTCCAGGACCCTCAGCACAAAGAAGAAAACCACATATGTGCTGAAGCTGGCATCCTAACAGACTCATAGTCATCATGGGCTCCACGGTCAAGAGGCCCTCAGAGCCACCCAGCAGGCCTGATCAGCTCTTCCCCCGGGGCCCCTCCAGGGCTATTTCAAACCCCATCCATTTTACCTGAGTCTTGGAGACCACCTCCACCTCTCCCCCCTGCACCCTCAGAAAATGGCCTTACCGCCCACCTTGCAGAGAATGCAGCAGGAATACTCTTAACCTCCTGCTCACCCCCAAACCCACCCGCATCTGCATGCTTCCTCCTTCCTGCTCCCTCAAGCCAACATGCACCCCCGCTCAGGGCTCCCCTGACTCCCAGGCACCAGCTCCAGTCACTGAATTCTCTTCCACGCCCTCACTTGCCGCTCTGCCAGCGCTCTCCCATCATCCTCTGAATGCTCCAACCCTCTACCATCTTGCAAAAAAATCCTGCTTCACAGTCGGTTAAGCCTTTGACTTTGGCTCAAGTCAGATCTCACATTCGTGGGTTCGAGCCCCGCGTCCGGCTCTGTGCTGACAGCTAGCTCAGAGCCTGGAGCCTGCTTCTGGTTCTGTGTCTCCTTCTCTCTCTGCCCCTCCCCCTCTCATGCTCTGTCTCTCTCTGTATCAAAAATAAATAAAACATTTAAAAAAAAAATCCTGCTTCAAACCTCCTGCTCTATTCTTCTCTCCTCTTCACTAACTGTGGGCTCCTTCCCCACACCCCCTGAGAAACTCCCCTAGCCACAGTCACCAGCAAGGTCTTATCTGCCAAACTCCACCAACGTCTTTCAGACCACGCTTCACTTGCTCTTCTGGAACATCCTCCTCGGCGTCCTATGGCCCCACACACTCCTGGTGCCCCGCTCTGGCTAGCCAAGCTCTTCCCCTGCCATCCATCCTGCTTTTCAAACTGCAAGTCTTCGATTCCTACGTCAGGAAATCCACTTAGAGCAGGGTTTCTCCACCTGGGCCTTACTGACATGCGGGGCTGCACAATTCTTGGCTGCGGGTGGGTGGAGGGGGTCGTCCCGGGCTGTCTAGGCTGTTTAGCAGCGTCCCTGGCGTCTATTCCTAGAGGCCAGTCGTGACAATCAAATACGTCTCCAGACATCACCAGACTGGCATCCCTCCTGGTTGAGAACCACCGACTTGTAAGGTCACAACCAATATATTTTTTAAATGAAATGCAATAAAATAGAGACTGCCAGAGCATATCTGCAAAGAAAGAATAAAGATCTTTCATGAAACTTCTGTTTCTGTGTCTTGTTTGTTATTTGTATGCACGTGTGCATGTGGAACGTAAGATTTTTCTTTCTGTGGGTCAGAATCAAAACTCTTTAAATTCCCTGCCTTACATGGTGGTGTCCCCAAGGCTCTGTCCTCTGTTTCTTCCCTTTTGAAACCACTCAGCAAAGCAAAAGGGCATCCAGAGCCGCACACTGAGCACTCACGAACTCAGCATCTGTTCGAGAACACAAAGCATTACCAACCCCGGGCAGGCACCCCTGACAGCGTGCTCCTGGAAACCACAAATCTATTTTGGCATTTCCCCATATTTCTACTATGTTTGGATATGGGCCCTTAAATAATATATATACTACCATTTTGCTCAGTTTAAAATGTTTCAAAAGAGCATCATGTTTGGAACACCTAGTGGCTCAGCTGGTTAAGTGTCTAACTCTTGATTTCGGCTCAGGTCATGATCCCAGGGTTGCGAGATCAAGCCCCACGTCAGGCGCCTGCCCTGGGCGTGGAGCCTGCTTAGGATTCTCTCACTCCCTCTACCCCTCCCCTGCTGGGATACGCTCTCACATGTTCTCACTCTCTCAAAAAAATATAAACTGAAATAAAAAGGTTTTAATCAAATAAAGTATCTTTTGAAAAAGAGCACCATGGGGCACCTCAGGTGGTCAAGTATCTGACTCTTGATTTCGGCTCCGGTCACGGTCTCACAGTTCGTGAGTTCGAGCCCCACACTGGGCTCTGTGCTGTGCATGGAGCCTACCTGGGATTCTCACCTCTCCCCTCTCTCTGCCTCTCCCCTGCTTGTTTTCTTGCTCTCTTTCCCTCTCTCTCTCTCTCTCAAAATAATGAATAAACATTTGAAAAAAAATTAACAAGTAAAAAAGAGCATCGTGTTATAGGCACTCTTCTGCAACTCGTTTTTCTTCGCATTATGCTTGAGAGACTCATCCATGTTGGGCTGCACTGTTCAAATGCATCTGTTTTCACTGCTGTATAGTATTCCACTGGCCGGCTACACCATAAGTTATTCGTTTATTCATTCTTCAGCTGAGGGACACTGGGGCTGCCTCCATATTTATGAGCATATCAACAACTCTGCTCTAATCCTTGGTGTGAAAATACTCTAGTGCAAATGTGCGACACATCTACTGGGATGTATGCTCAGGAGCAGAATGACTTCCCCCCTCTAGAGTTTGTTCATCGTCATTATTACATAAAACAACGGTTTTCTTTCAATAGAGGTTGTTATCTGTTTGCACCCAACAGTTCTTCAATATACTCTGAAATCAAATGCCGCATCGATGATGACGTCTCATACAGATCTTCTCCCAACCCGTGGGTCTTACTCCACTGCCTGGTGCTGCTCCCCTCCCCTGTGGCCTCTGTGACTTTCTCCCTAGTGACCATGCCTTCTCCGTACCGCAAACCAGACCTCCTTTCCAGCCTCCAGATTCGTGCAGCCAATTGCCTCCTGGCCTTCTCTCCTGCTTGTCAGTATCTCAAACTCAATGTCCCAAACTCAATCCGTTATGATCCCCGCCTCCCAGCCCTGGACCTCCCGCTTTCCCTGGCTCAGAGAAAAACACTGCCGTGCATTCTCATGTCCAACAATGCTCTTCTTTTCTTGTCTCAAGCCCGCCCATCACCTAGCCCTGTCATTAGAGAGATTTTTCTCACTGCGATCCACCTCCACTGTGAAATTACCTTATTACTGAACACTTTCACCTCTCAGTTGGATTGCACGTCACGGCCTCCCTATTCCCAGCCTTTCGACTTCAATATGTTCTTTTAAAAACATCCAGGGGCGCCTGGGTGACTCAGTCGGTTAAGCATCCAACTCCTGATTTTGGCACGTCATGATCTCACAGTCTGTGAGATCGAGCCCTGCATTAGGCTCTGGGCTTACAGTGCAGAGCCTGCTTAGCATTCTCTCTCCCCCTCTCTCTCTGTCTCTCCCCTGCTTGCCCTCTCTCTCCCCCCGCCACAAAATAAATTTTAAAAATAAACAAATAAAATAAAAACAATCCAGACTTAGCAATCCCACGATTATTTACCCAAGAGAAATTGAAACATATATCTACCCAAAACAGACTTGTATTAGAATGTGTATAGCACCTTTATCCATCAAAGCCAGAAACTATAAACAAGCCAAATGTCCATCAACAGGAAGTGAATGAACAAACGATGCTCAGCCACACAATGGAAACTACTCAGCAATAAAAAGGAGCTATGACTTACAAATGTAATGGTGTAGAGGAGTTTCAAAGTACGTTGACCGAGGGAGGGGCCTGGCCGGCTCAGCTGGTAGAGCAGGTGACTGTTGATCTCAGGATCATGAGTTCAAGCCCCACTCAGGGGCCTGTTAGGCATGGAGCCTACAAACCATGTTGACTGAAAGAAGCCAGACACACAGAGCCCCCACGGCACGACACCACTTACATGAGGGTGAGAGTTAGCCGAGTGAGCGAGAGACCTCACTTACATGAGACCCAAGGTAGACCTGACTGTAGATAAAGTCAGAAAGCGGCCACCGGGAGGTGGGGGTCGGGTGGTTGAATGGAAAGGGACATGAGGGAACTTTCTGGGGGTAATGGAGATGTTCTATATCTGGATTGGGGTGGTGATAACATTAGTGTATACAACACCTGGCCATTTTATCGTATGTGATCATACCTCAAATAGATGTATTGATTTGCTTATATTTAAAGCAAACTAGAGTAAACCTGCTAAAGTTAAAATATGACCGGGGCGCCTGGGGGGCTCAGTCAGTTAGGCATCCGACTTCAGCTCAGGTCATGATCCTGCAGTCGGTGAGTTCGAGCCCTGTATCAGGCTCTGCGCTGACAGCTCCGAGCCTGGAGCCTGTTTCGGATTCTATGTCCTCCTCTCTCTCTGTCCCTCCCTGCTCACACTCTGTGTCTCTCTCTCAAAAATAAATAACATTGAAAAAAATCTGACCAAGTTATTTCCCTGCTGAATTTTTTTTTTCTGAGAGACCCATGACTTCATGACAAAAGCATTTGAAATATCGTGTCTACTCCTACTCCAAAGTCCATTCTTATCCTCCTTCCTGCCCCTTTCTCAGGGGCTACACTGCTCTCACACTGAAATGCTTACACTGTCCCAGGCAGGTGATGCCCTCTTTCACCTCTGGTCCTTATGACTGACCCCTTGACGTGGTCAACTCCTACTGTCTTTCAAGACTCAGTGTGGATGTCACTTCTTCCAGGAAGTCTTCCCAATCCCCCAACACTGGACTAGGGATCTCCCTTGGGTTCCAGCAACATCCTGTGCTTACTGATACCATCACCCTCTTCACCCTGAAATTCACTTGTCCATCTGCTTCTGCAGAACATAAACTCTCAAGGACGGGGGCTCTGAGCTATTCACTACCGGACGTGCCCCGTACATTAATGTTGGTTCAATGGGTGAATAAAATACTCAAAAACTGTTTTCTCCTCAAGTGAAACACAGAGGGATAGAAACTCGCAGTATCAATATTTAAGGAAAAATAACTTCAGAAGAGAAAAAGGTAAATATTTTATATTTAATACTTCAGTAACCACACGAACACAGGAACTGTATTGTATTAAGATCTGCCGCAAACAAAAAGGAAAAGACAAACAGAGTGGGCTAACTCTCCTCCGAAAGTGAAGATAAAAGGAAAATGGAAGTCGTCTTAGGTAAATAAATAAATCTCAGAAAGACACACTGAGCAAAGAGAAGACTCTTTGATGAATATGAAAGTGGTCACTTCTCCGGCGGATTTCAGGGCAGCTGAGAGTTAGTCTCTGAACTGTGTAAATTCCAAAAGCAGCAGCAAGGAGCCAGCGATGACCTGGAAACCTACCGAGAGTTCAAAAGCATCAAGTCTAGACACCTCAGACTCCCCTGAGAGGGAGCTGGCAGCCTGCCCATGGCCAAGATCTCTGCTGAACCCGGCTCCTCACTCTCCATCATCAGGTTTGGACGGATCACTAAGAAGTTAACTTTCAGCGAAGCGGTTTCATCCAGCGGCTCTCACATCTCAGAGGGGCACTGCCTGTCCTTTGTAAGGGAAAGAAATGGACTAGTGTCAAATCACAAGTGAAATGAATCCCTTAAATATCAGGAAGCAGAGACTATAAGTAAAGCTCTTCCTTTAGCACTTCTTGCTGCCAAATGAATTCCCAGAGCAAAAAAGTGCTGGCTGTATTCATTCAAGTGCTATCTGACTTGCCAGAATACTTTTGAATATTCTAGAACTATTATCAGCTGCTGGTTATCAACAGGGCTTCTCTTTCTTCCTCCTCCTCCCAGTCAAGATCTCAAGGCATGGCCCAATATTATAAGTGACACATGTCCCTTTATAAATCCTTTTAAACCCTCCTAGACACTTCATGAACCTCCCCAGCTCCATTATCAATATCTGAGCTTGACATCCAAAATCTTCAAAAAGACACACTTACAGAGCAGCCATCATTGTGGGGTGAAAGTGAAAAGCAGGGGCACCCGGGTGGCGTAGTGTTGGTTAAGTGTCCAACTGCGGCTCAGGTCATGATCTCGCGGTTTGGTTCATGGGTTCGAGCCCTGCATCAGGCTCTGTGCTGACAGCTCAGAGCCTGGAGCCTGCTTTGGATTCTGTGTCTCCCTCTCTCTCTGCCCCTCCCCACTTGTTCATTCTCTCTCTCTCTCTCTCTCTCTCTCTCTGAAAAATAAATAAGTGTTAAAAAAGAAAAGTCTTTTAGAAAATGAAAAGCAACACTGGAGACAAATGGACCAAAGAGTGGCCGTCATTCAAAACAAACACGTACGGCGTCCCACGGCAGCACATCAAAGAGCAAATTCCTACTCCAACTGGCTAACCCTGTTTTGTTCCGTTTTCAGGGTTTTTATTGTGATAACACACATGTAACAAAATTTGCCATGTAGGTGGACAATTCAGGGAAACTAGTTACATTCACAATCCTCCACAACTATCATTACTACCTATTTCCAAAACGTGTTTTATCATCTCAAACAAACTCTGGAACCATTAGCGATAACCCTCAGGTCCCCTGTTGCCAGACCCCAGAAGCCTCTAGTCCACTTTCTGTCTCTATGAATTTCATATAACTGCAATATTATAGTATCTGTCCTTTTGTGACTGGTTGATTGGACTGAGCAGTGTTTCCAAGGTTCCTCCACATTGTGGCAGGTATCAAAACTCCACTCCTTTTTATGGTAAATAATATTACATTGTATGGACAGACCACATTTTATTCCTCCATTTCATCTGCTGATGGACCCCTGGGCTGTTGCCACTTTGGGGCTCTTGTGAATAACCCAACGAACACCAGCCTCCAAGTGTCTGAGTCCCTGTTTCCAATTCTTTTGAGTTTACATCAAGGAAAGGATCCGGTGGGTCATGTACCACACAGTTTTTGATGAAGTACACTTACTAGTTTAAAAGGAAAAAAAACTTGGTATTTTTCCTGACTATAAAAGTAACGCATGTTCATTGCGGTAAATCTAAAACATCATTACGCCACCCAAAGAAAATCACTGTTAGGATTTTGGAATAGCCCCTTAAAATCTTACTGTCTAGTTGCATGCATACACAGAGTCAGACACGCACGGATATTTTACCTGAAGCCACCTTTTTTTCACTCAACATTCTATCAAGAGCATTTTAATTCTACTGTCATTAAATGTCCTTTAGAAACATCACTTCATATCAGAATAATATTTCATAGCATACATTTCCTGACCTTTCCCTATTTAGGCTATTCATGGTATAAATAACACAACAATGAACATCTTCCTGTCTGGTTTCTTGTGTACTTCTCTGATTATATCAAGTAAATAAACCCAAGTAAATATATAATTTTTTAATGTTTATGTATTTCTTTTATGAAGAGGGAGGAGGGGGCAGCACGAGAGGGAGAGAGACAATCGTAAGCAGGTTCCACGCTCAGCACAGAGCACAATGCAGGGCTCAATCTCATGACCATGAGATCATGACCTGAGTTGGAACCAAGAGTCGGACGCTTAACCGACTGAGACACCCAGGCGCCCCTCGAGTTAATATACTTAAGTTAATATACTTACAAGGATAACATACTTAAGTTAATATACTTATAAAGATAATATACTTAATATACTTATAAGGATAACATACTTAAGTTAATATACTTATAAAGATAATATACTTAAGTTAATATATTTAATATATTTACTCAAGTATATTAACAGAAGTAGAATCACCGGGTCAAATAACACGAACATTCTTAAGGCTGTTGATAAAGATCATTTATTTGTCTTCCATAGAAGTCATACCAATCTGCATTCCGTCCGGCAATGTTAAACACCTTTTATCAATGTGAAAATAATCTATGAAAATATAAATATTTTAAAATATAATAAAATATTATTTAAAATAATACAATATTTTTTTAATGTTTATTTATTTTTGAGAGACAGGAGCGTGAGTTGGGAAGGAGCAGAGAGAGAGGGAGACACAGAATCTGAAGCAGGCTCCAGGCTCTGAGCTGTCAGCAGAGAGCCCAACACAGGGCTCGAACACACAGACTGCAAGATCATGACCTGAACTGAAGTCAGATGCTTAACCAACTGAGCCACCCAGGTGCCCCATCAATATTTTAAAACTACTTCTAAACTGACACACTGTGTGGTAACAATTTTCTTTCCTATTAAAGGACGTGATCAGACTGAATGATCTGAGGTGTCAGGTACCCATGAAAATAAGTTGACAAATGGTAACCTATATTTTAAATTAACAAAGCTGCTAAAGTATTAATATTTTCATACATAGATATGTGGAGAGACTTCTATAAAACTATCACCTTCCTGACGGCTATCCTCACTCCCAAATTCTCCCCCTGCCCTTTTCATTAGACTAACAGGCAGCACTAATGTCTAGAACATGTTTATTTAGGAAAGATCCAATCCTCAGGTTTCAGTAGAAAGGGCAGTTTCTACCACTTTACCAACAAACACATAAAGGAACCAAACGGTGATTTAAAAAAAAAAAAGGCACCTGTGGCGCTGACCTGTGGCTCTGAGACATCGCCCCGCCCCCTCCTTCGACAATGTGGTTGCTCTACATGAAAACAGCGCACGAGCCACACTAGCCAAGGAGACTCGGGGAGTCACTCTGGGAGGAGGAGATTCCCCAAATTTCCCGCCCTCACCAGCCAAGGAGGTGTCCAGTTCCCACCACGGGACTTCCAGGGCAACATGACAGTCCCCAACCACAGCGCCAGCAGCGTGGGGCCCCAGAGTCACCGCAGACATGCTCAGGGGACACCATGGGGACCAGAGCCTGCAAATGACTATCAGTGGGAAACCCAAGATCCAGCCTTCAAGTCCATCAGTTCAAGGGGCTTAGCCAAAGCAGGATTTTGCTTTTTGCTTTTATTTTTTTTGAGGTTGGTTTGTGTGTGTGTGTGTGTGTGTTGGCTTTCTTGTTTATTTTTAAATCTTGAATCCATTTCCATTCTTTAAAGAACAACATAGCTTCTCATGAAAATCCGTACCTCCGGCTACTCTTGAACTATCCAAGGATCCATCTCCACACTGGGCTTGCATTCACTACCCTCAGGGCAGTAACGGGCCACAACTGAGAATCAGCTGTCCCTGTCACGTGTGACGCGTCCTGGTCTCCACAGTCTCACCTTCTCAAATGCTCAGGCCGCAGGGTCAATGGCCCCGGTCCAACGAACTTGCAGCTTTTCTGACACCCTGGTTGCTGTGAGGGCCTGGGCCCTGCAAAGCATTTGAGCTTGTGACCTTTGGACTGATAAGAATAATGTGTTATGAGCATAAATACGGTTATTTTTCAAATGTCTGCCGATCCTGCTGGACTAATAAAACCCAAATCACTTAAAAGCATCACTCAATTCACAGTACCTTTTGCCATCCAAATTTCTGGATATGACAGACACAACTAAGTACTGGGGGGGGGGGGGGCTCGAAATCTTTAGTTTACAAACCACAAGAAAAGATGGGAAACCATTCAATTAAAAATTTTGTCCAGTTTTTTGCTTTTGTTTTTACATCCTGCCAACCCTGAGCTGAACAGGCTTCCTACTCTCGCCACCTGCCACCACAGGTGGGTGGGGGGACCTGCCGGGTGATACGTGTGGTGACACAGGCCGGGCCATGTACGGAGGTAACAGCACCTGCCTGAGAGCAGCACGCTGGCCCTTAGGGGGTGACGCTGGAAAGCTCCGTCCAAGGACAATGCATCTGCCCGGCCGAGGGAGCAGGAAGCAAGGGGTGACGGTGGGGCTGGGCCCTGGGCGCCATTTTTGTAGAGCCTGGACGTGGTTCAGAGGTCCCAAGAAATCGCCTTAGGAGCGCACCCACCAGGAAGCCCACCGCGATGGTGCTGAAGGTGGCCTGGAGAGGAAGAGGCCGGCCCAGGCGGGCGGGTAGGAGGAGGACTGTGCGGGTCTGGGCCAGGGCTGGGGCCCCTGACCAAAGGCAAAGGGCAAGGAAGGCAGTCGGGGTGAGATTCGAGAGAGAGAGTGAGACAACAGGAACCAGAATGAGTCACAGAATCTCTGGCGGCAGCAACCTGTGGACATCAGCGTCATCCGGCCAAGACGAGAAACACGCAAGAGAGAGCAACGGTGGGGGGCGAGGGTGAGCAGGGAGAGAGACGGGGCCCTCCATCTGTCAAGTGTGGCAGGTGTGGATCCAGGCACAGCCTCAACCCACATTCCCACTTCATCTGTGGGAAATGTGTGTGTCACGCACACCAGGCACAGCACCAAAGCTTGACGCACCTTCCTCGACCCAACCCACCTGCCAAGGGCAGCAGCATCAGCACCACTAAGCATGAGGAACTGAATGCTGTCTTCCTCACAAAGGCAGGAGCATGTTTTTTTTAAAGTAGTCCCTACCCCTAACATGGGGCTCGAACCCACAACCTCAAGATCAAGAGTCACATGCTCCACTGAGCCAGCCCGGAGCCCCAAGGAGAAGCACGTTTTGCCCACTTCCTGTCTGCAGGCAGCTATCCCAGTTCCCACACCAGACCCTACAGCAACACGAGGAGTCACCTCCCAGCCCCTCTCAGCCTCGGCATCAATCAGCCCTCAAAAGAGCCTAGCAAGGCAGGGAGGACTCATAGGTGAACACTACACACTGAGCAACGTGTGATGGGCCAGAGAAGACCGTGTCTTCCAGCACGTTCCCTAGAAGCAGAGCCCGATGGGGTCATGCCTGTGCAGATGAGAGCTTGAGGAAGTGCTCTCAGGGGGACCCCAAGGCAAGCGAGGGGCACCGTCTAAGAAAAGAATAGCAACGCCCAGCCCCAGCGGGTCCGTGGAGAGCTCTGGAGCGCACTGCACTATAGACTCTGTGCTGCCCGGAGGCACTGGGCTGGGTTTTATACCCCCCGTCATTGACTTCAATGATATCCATCACTGGGGAACAGGCCACCCCAGGATGGTGACAGAGATGGTGCCTCCCAGTCATCTCCCACGCAACAGGGCTCCTATCTGGCAAGGCGGGATCTTCCAGGAAAGGATACAAGGGGAGCTGTTAGCAACTAAGTCTGGAGTGGCTGACAGCTGGGTGCACCAGCAACACCCACGGACTGCATTCCAGAGTCCTGCAACGAACACAGGGGCAGGGAGAGAGAGGGGAGTCATTTTTCATTAAGGATCTTTCCATCTTTCCACCTCCCTGGAAACTGTCCAGCATATTAAAAAACCCATCTCCACGCAGTAGCTGGGCCCATCTGAAAAGCCGTGAGCACGGCGTGTAACGTTATAACCTGGGCTGAAGGCTTACCTCCCAGGCGCTGGGTTTACTGTCCCCAGTTACAAACGGCAGTGTACAGTTCCATCTGCCTTCTGCCCAGGAGCCCTCCAGCCTCCGAGCGAACCTCCGTGACCGCACTTGAGCAATAAATGGGCAGTCATCCTCAGCCATATAACTGACAACATCTCTCCAGTTTTTATGGTGCCTTTTATGCTCACTTTATAAAGTTTCATGTTTTACTTTCCAGATTTCATTGTGTGTTCTCAATGTGCCCCAGGAGTGCAGCTCAACAGTTTTAATTTTCCAAGAAGCATCTCTGCGCCTCTCCTTTCCATGAGAGCATGGCTAAGAAATTGGGAAAGGCCCCAAAGCAAGTTCTCTGTGCAGCATATAGAATCTGGTCCGGGACATTCGGGTAGGAATTAACTAGAGGATACAACCATGGCAAGAGAGAGCTGAATAAGCAAATTCCAAAGTAGCAAGATTAACCTTGTAATAAAAAGCTATCTGATTATTCAGGGCAGAGGGAGAAGGTATTTGGTAAGATGCCAGAGAAATTCTGAATCACCAACCAGGTCCAAAACGAAATAAGGGCTCAAATCAATTAACTCATTAATTATGATTTACTCTTTGATCAAACTCACAGATGAAGCTTCTGACAAAATGGGGGTGCAGGGGGCTCCAGGTTGGTTTCTTAATCAGCATAAAGCTGCCTCAACTGTCATTCCTAAAATGCACACACTAATGATTTCATGAAGAAACACACCAGTCAGGGCGCCTGGCTGGCTCAGTCAATGAAGCGTGCAACTCTTGATCTCAGGCCTGTGGGTTTGAGCCCCACATCGGGTGCAGAGGTTACTTAAAAACAAAAATACTTTTAAAAAAAGAAAGAAGGAAGGAAGGAAGCCAGGCAGGCAGGCACCAATCAACTGAAAAACAACAAAAAAACAAAACGAAAGAACAGGAAACAACAGGTTAAAATAGCAACAAGCAGCCTTTACGGAGCGCCTGGTAGGTACCCAGAACTGTATGAGGGGCCGGGTGCTGACTTCCTGTCCGTTCGCATGAAAACACACGCAGGATAGGGAATATGAAGACCCTGGGTCCACACTTCCTACCTCAGACACGAAAGTCCAGATTAAAGAGTAAAGACTTGAGTGAAGGAAAATTCTGAAACTTTCAGCAGAAAATACACGCTACCTTTCCAGCTAACCATAAAAGAAAATACTGGAATCCTGTCACATTACAGTTAAGCACTCCTTGACCTGAGGTGCTATGTGTGGGCTGACTGGGTTTGAATCAGAGCTAGGAGCTGCTCTCAGTGAAAATTCGGAGTTGGGAGTTGTGCTGTGTGTTGAAGTAGTGATTTGTGAGTCAGCAATTGTTTTGAAAGAGGGTCTCCGCTGGGAAATCCTACTTATGTCTGCTTGTGCTGGCTTCCCGGGCATCTGAGACAGGCCCGCCAGGAATGACAGCAGTTTCTGTGGGGAACGAAGCAGCGGTCACGAGTGGGGAACATAATAAAGATAATATAAAAAATAAGAATTTATTTTTCAAGATCATCACAAATAAAATAAAAAGACAAATTGTGAACAAAGAAATCTGTAACACATATATCCAACAAAGGATAAGTATTCAAAATATATAAAGAACTCCTACAAACTAATGTGAAAAAGATAAACAGACTAATAAATAACTGGGTAAAAACACACAAACTGGAATTTCACAAAAGGGGAAGAGAAAATTACCCTAAAAATATGAGGAGCAGGGGTGCCTGGGTGGCTCAGTCGGTTAAGCGTCTGACTTTGGCTCAGGTCATGATCTCATGGTTCATGGGTTCAAGTCCCACATTGAGCTCTGGGCTAACAGCTAGCTCAGAGCCTGGAGCCTGTCTTCAGATTCCATGTCTCCCTCTCACTCTGACCCTCCCCTGCTTATGCTGTCTCTCTCTCAAAAATTAAAACATTAAAATTTTTTCCAAAAAAATATGAGGAGCAGGGCACTTTGGGTCGCTCAGTCAGTGAAGCGTCTGAGCTGATTTTGGCTCAGGTCATGATCTCGTGGTTCATGAGATGGAGCCTGGCATTGGGCTCTATGCAGACAGTTCAGACCCTGCTTGGGATTCTCTCTCTCCCTCTTCCTCTCTACCTCTCTCCCACTCACATGTGCTCCTTCATCTCAAAATAAATAAATGAACTTTATTTTTAATGTGCAGCTTTTAAAAAAATATGAAGAGCCCCTCTTTCCCATAATCAGGGATACACAAATTAACACACCAACGACATAGTATATCTGCCCACCAGCCTCGCCAAATTAAGAAGTCCAACAATACCAAACACCAAAAGATGTGGAACCGGGGAAACATTTATGTTCTGCTGGCAGACATTAAACTGGTACACCCGCTTTAGAAAACAAGTTTGCATTATCTTATTTTTGTTTTTTAGTTCATTTGTTTATTTTGAGAGAGAGCACACGCAGGGGAGGGGTAGAGAAAAAAGGAGGGAGAATCCCAAGCAGGCTCTGTGCTATCAGTAGGGAGCCCAATGCAGGGCTCGAACTCACGGTGAGATCATGACCTGAGCCGAAACCAAGAGTCAGAAGCATAACTGAGCCATCCAGGCACCTCAGCATTATCGTATGAAGTTGAACGTCCAGATACCCAAAAATCCCCAACGTCCATGGCTCCACATACAACAGGGAGAAATCCTTGCACACATGCCCTGAAGGTCAAGCGCAAGCAAGCACACAGTACTAGGCAGCACTGCTCCCAGGCAAAGGATTAGACAATCCAAATGCTCATCACCAGGGTAAGGAACTGGTGACACGTTCACACCATAGTGTTACACACCTTTGGAAATGAACGCACCACAGTTAAGCACAACAGGAATCACTTTTGGAACATTAATGAGCCAAAATAATGGAGCGCCTGGGTGGCTCAGTCGGTTAAGCATCTGTAGGTCATGATCTCACAGCTTGTGAGTTCGAGCCCCGCATCGGACTCTGTGTTGACAGCTCGGAGCCTGGAGCCTGCTTCATGTTCTGTGTCTGCTTCTCTCTCTGTCCCTCCCCCACTTGTGCTCTGTCTCTCTGTCTCTCAAAAGTAAAGAAATGTTAAAAAAAAATTTTTTTTAATGAGCCAAAATAAACCCAACTGCAGAAGGCTATATACAACATACTTTTTAGGATATATAAAAATAAAAACAAATGGAACTAAAAATACCATATGTATTTGTTTAAAGATACCATATATATTTTTCAAGTAATTCTTAGAACTTATATTATTACTCATAAAAAAAGCAAGGGAATGATGAAATCAAACTTCAGGAATTAATGGTGACCTGAAAGGAGAAGGTTACTGAATTGGAGAACACACGGGTAGGGAGGCTGCTAGTGGTGATACTATCTTTCCAAGGCCGAGGGATGAGTTCATGCCTGCCCATCTTATTATCATCTTTACAACATGATGGGTATGATTAAATACATTCTTTCATATAAACCAAATATTATATTTTTTAATGTTTATTTATTTCTAAGAGAGACAGAGACAGAGCACCAGCTGGAAAGGACAGAGAGAGAGAGGGAGACACAGAATCCAAGTCAGGCTCTAGGCTCTAGTCTCTGAGCTGTCAGCACAGAGCCCGACACAGGCCTTGAACCCACAAACTATGAGATCATGACCAAGCTGAAGTCAGACACTTAACTGACTGACCACCCAGGCGCCCCAATGTTTATTATTTTTAAGAGTGGGAATGGGGTAGGGGCAGAGAGAGAGGGGGACAGAGGATCTGAAGCAGGCTCTATGTGAGGCTTGAACTCACAAACTGTGAGATCATGACCTGAAGTTGGATGCTTAATCAACTGAGCCACCCTGGCACCCCCAATATTACATTTTTAAAAGATAAGAAAAAATGGGTTCGTCTATTCATTCTATGACAGCACAAAATTACAAAAATGAAAACAATAAGTAAACGATTTTTAGATTATATGAGGTAAGTATTATTGTTCCCATTTACTGCTTAGGAAACTGAATTTTAGAAAGGTAGGGTAACTTTCATACATTTTGTTACATGAAAGTGACAAAACTGGGCTTTTAATTAACTTGAAAATCCATGCTTTTAGAATGAGATCTCGCCATCTGTGACAACATGGACGGACCTAGAGTGTACAATGCTAAGTGAAATCAGTCAGACAGAGAAAACCAAATACCATACGATTTCACTTACATGTGGAATCTAAGAACAAAACAAACCAACCAGACAGACTCTTAAACACAGAGAACAAACTGGAAGCTGCAGGGGTGGGTGTGAAACAGGTGAAGAAGATTAAGGAACTTCCAACCATAAAATAACTGTGTCGGAGGAATGAAAACCGCAGCATAGAGAACACAATCACTAATACTGTAGTGATGGTGCACGGCGACCGCACGCGCCGTGGTGAGCACTGGGTGAGCCACAGGTAGAGCTGTGCATGTACGTCAGTGACATTACAACAACTCCAAAAACTGCATATTGTCGGGGGGGAACATGCTTTTAACATTATGCTATCCTGTAAAGGTTAACACCAGGGGGGAAAAACAGAAATAATTCACAAGATTCTAGAATCTCTGCCTAAGACCCCTTGGATGTGTAACTCTTCTCACAGAAATCCTGAGCACTGTGCCTTCCATGAGTACAGGGAAATAAGCATTATTCAGGACTTCTTAGCTCTAGCACCATAAATTTATTTACATCTTCTTAGTGTATAGTCATACTACACAAAAAAAATAACAAAATCCTTTATGGGGCTCCTGGGTGGCTCAGTCAGTTAAGCATCCGACTTTGGCTCAGGTCATGATCTCGTGGTTTGTGAGTTCAAGCCCTGCATGGGGCTCTGTGCTGACAGCTCAGAGCCTAGAGCCTGCTTTGGATTCTGTGTGTGTGTGTGTGTGTGGGTGTCTGTCTGTCTGTCTGTCTGTCCCTCCCCACTCATGCCCTCGTGTGCACTCTCTCTAAAATAAACATTAAAATTTTTAATAAATAAAAAAGACAAAATCCTTTAAAATTCAATGAAATGGGCAATGTATAGAAAACCTATTACAAAGCATTTTATCCCATTTTATAAATGCAAATAAGGATGCTGATACAAAGTGAAAACTCATGTTTTCATGTACAACAGGTGGACTGAGATAGTTTTCTTCAGTGAAGCACATCCATTCAGGGGATTCAGTTCTTGGTTCCAGATTCTTCTTTTATTGCTTGCTTTCAGCGTTAGGGTTTCTTCCACTTTCCTCGGACACCTCCAAGTGTCCAGGTCATATTTCCTCCGGAAACAGGAGTCGGTGCACAGAAGCCCTGGGGGACAAGTCTGGACTCGGTGCCCCCCACCGTACTCCTCCAGAGCCTGGCTGTGCCCTGCGACCCTTCACCCCGCCACAACACAGCCGCCCATCCGCTCTGTCTCTTTCGCCGCCCGTCAGCGACCAGCCAGGACCCAACACTATGCCCGGGGGACTTCCCGCCACAGAACAGCACAGGTGAGAAGGCACGACCCTTTCCACTATGTGAAACCCATTCATATAAAAGGAACAGAGGTGGGGGTGCCCAGGTGGCTCAGTCTTGATGACCGGCTCTCGATTTTGGCTCGGGTCATGATCTCACGGCTCATGGGATCGAGCCCCACATCAAGGTTTGTGCTGACAGTGTGGAGCCTGCTTGGGATTCTCTCTCTCCCTCCTTCTGCCCCTCTCCCACTGGTGCACTCTCTTTCTCTTAAAATAAATAAATAGGGGTGGCTCAGTCTGCTAAGCCCCTGACTTCAGCTCAAGTCATGATCTCGGAGCTCATGAGTTCAAGCCCCTCACTGGGCTCTGTGCTGCCAGCTCAGAGCCCAGAGCCTGCTTCAGATTCTGTGTCTCCCTCTTTCTCTCTTCCTCCCATGCTCACTCTCTGTCTCGCTCTCTCAAAAGTAAATAAACATTTTTAAAAAGTTTTAATAAAATTATTTTAAAAAATAAAAGTAAATAAATAAACATTTAAAATAATCAAAAAAAAAAAAGAAATCAGAGGGAATACAGAATAATGGGCAAGAATGTGGCATTTGTGATCAGACTGACCTACATAAGAATGTCCACTTCGACATCAGTTTGCTTGGCTAAAATAAGAAGACAGTATCAAAATCTGCCTGTCTTGTGGGCGCCTGGGCAGCTCAGTCGGTTAAGCGTCTGACTCTTGGTTTCGGCTCTGGTCATGACCTCACGGTTTGTGAGTTTGAGTCCTGTATCAGACTCTGCCAGCATGTAGCCCGCTTGGGATCATCTGTCTCTCTCTCTCTCTCTCTGTGTCTCTCTCTCTCTCTGTCTCTCTCTCTCTCAAAATAAATAAATAAACAGATAGATAATAAAACCTGCCTGCCTTGGATAATGGGGATCCTGTGTCTGAACATGGTCCCAAAGACACTAAATCAGCGACTGTAAAGTGAGGCCGTCCTTGAGAGCTGCCCGGGGAAGGGGCTCACATTCTGGTCCCACGGCTGAGCGTGGGACCTGGCGGCAGTGTTTGTGTGTTATCCGCTCAGCACTTCTAATGTGCAGGCAGGTGCCAGCACGTCTGCACAGGACAGACACGAGGAAGGAGCCTTGCCGTGTCCTGCGGAGCCTTGCCATGTCCAACTCTCGGCCACCACACGTGATAGTCCTTAATAACCGACCCCGTGGAGTGATTCCTGCCTTCCTATATGAGCGAGCAGTGGTCATTCTTTTCCAACCCTCTTCCTTCTCCCCCTCAAGCATGTCATTCACCTTCACGAAAGATCTACCTTAAACTTTCAGACAAGTCCCTACACATAAAGATGCCCAAATGGGGCATACGAGACAGACAGAAAGACAAATGGGGGAAAGGGAAAGAGGAGGGAAGGGAGGAAAGAATTGAAAACAGAAGGCAAGAGAACAACTCTTTTTTCAAACATCAGAGAATTTAGCAGCTTCGGGGTCCTGGCTAATTCATTAACAGAAAAGCAAAAGAGAAACTATTTCCAACTCCAGCTGCTATGAGCCAACAGGTCCTATATTTCTCGTATGAATTCAGCATAACAAAAACCCAACAATAAAAATCACTATAACAGCTCCTTCCTTTACCTCTAAAATAACTAAATGTCTCAGGTGCCTGTGCACCGGCCCCCTCACTTCTCACACACGTCAATCCCCACAAACGCTGGTCCCGAGGCAGCAGACATGGGTCAGAAACATGGCCGCCCTGGGCAAGATGCCAAAGACTGGGACAGGAACTGAGTTAAATGGCCGCTGAGCCCCTTTAATTCTAAGTGTCTACAAAGAGCTTTTTGTGCATTGATAGCATTAGGCAGGAAAGGATAAGGAAGGTAGAAAGGGGTGCACCTGCGGGGTGAGTGGGTTAAGCATCCCACTTCAACTTCGGCTCAGCTCATGATCTCATAGCTCCTGAGTTGGAGCCCAGCGTCGGGCTCTGTGCTGACAGCTCAGAGCCTGGGGCCTGCTTCGGATTCTGTGTCTCCCTCTCTCCCTCTGCCCTTCCCTGGTTCATGCTGTCCCTCTCTCTCTCTCTCTGCTCCTCCCCCATTCTCTACTCCTCTTGTCTAAAATAAATTAAAAACTTAAAATATGTTTAAAGAAGAAACAACATCCAAGCTGCATGAAGAAGGCATATGGGTCTGCTTCTTCCCTGCGATCAGGCACAGTGTTAAAGCCAGCCGTCTCAGCAATAAAGAGAAATCGATGACTGACGAGACGCGACCACATGGGTGAATCTCAAAATGTTCTGCTGAGTACAGGAAGCCAGACACCGCGAGTATGCACGTGCGGTATGACTGCATTGACATGACATGCTAGATCAGGCAAAACCATCTGTATACCCAGCCTGTGGTGGGCAGCACAGGGGCGCTAGGGAACTTTCTAGAGACACGGCAATGTTCTATGCCTTGGCAGGAGTTTGGGGTATACGGGTTTCCAAACTCAGCAAGTGCACATTTAAGATGCATGCATTTCATTGTGAAATTTGACATCAAGAGAAAAACATTGCAAATAACTTCCTATCTGTCAACATTGCGCATGCTCAAATATTTATGAGGAAGTGTCCTGATGTCGACCGTCTACTGTGAAACGTATAAAGAAATAAAATGGGTTGATGGGTGTATAGATGAAAAAATGCGTAAAAAGCAGGGAGAACAGAATGTTAATTGCAGAGCTCAGGTGATACCCATGTGGTGGTCACTATAATTCTGTCAACTTTCCCGTATGTTTGAAATTGTTCAGGCTGAAATGTTCAGGGAGCAGCAGGAAGGCATACGGAGGGAGGGAAAAGGAAGCTAGCTGCTAAGAAGAAGCCCAGAAGCTACTGTATCCACTGGGGCTTACGGCAGCTGGGAGCTGCTGGGACAAAAGGAAAAGACAAAGATGGCAAAGTCGAACCTAACGGTAGTGACTTTGAGGACAACTACTCTACATCAGAGATGTGTACTAGACAGTCACACATGACCTGGTTTTACCGCTCCAATCTCTCTACAAGGCAGGCACTATCACCATTTTATAGATTAACAGACTGAAACTCAGAATGGTGTCACAATGTACTGTGGTTCCACGGGCTGGGATATGAAAGGGACTCTTCCAGCCTCAAAACGCCAGTGTCACAAAGCACCATGAGCCCACACTTCTCTGTCTTACTGAGGACCATGCCGAGGGCACGGGCACGGCACTGCGGCCACTCCGACCCAGCACGCCACCCGTCACACCGTGGGCAGCCACCCTCCCTAACAGCACTGAGCACTGCGCCGAATCCCGGTGGCTTGGGAGTCTCCCGACGGCCTTCAGGAGTCCCCTACCCTCTGCTCTTATCACTGCGACAGTCTCCCTACCAGGCGGTCAGCCATCACCTCAGTGTGCACAGCCTGGCCACAAACACTCCCAAGTGGCTCATTGGGCGCCCCCCAACAGCATTCCAGCCCACCACCTTCCTGGTCCACAGGGCTAGAAAGCTAACCCTGACTCCCTTGCAGCTAGGTTTCGAGCAGACACTGCCATGCAAGATGCGCCAGGCCACAGCAGGGGGAGCAGCCCCGCGCCAGGTGCGGGACTCTTTGCAGCAGCTGTGGCACGGCGTGTAGTGTTCTGCCTCTCGGGTCACAGGTGCCGGGGCAGAAATGGGTCAGCACCATGTTACAGAGGGAACTGGTTGGAGATGGGCTGTGCTGCTGCTGTGCAGGTAGCCCTGGACCTGTGTTCTCCCAGAGATACAAACTCTAGTGAATTGTCTGCTGCTTAGGCTGCTTCAGAGGAATCCTGCTGTCTGCAGCTACGGTCCTCACAGTTCGATGCCTTCTAAGCAGCTCTGAACCTGGGGCGCCTGGGTGGCTCAGTCGGTTGAGCATCCAACTCCGGCTCAGGTCATGATCTCACAGTTTGTAGGTTCGAGCCCTGCATCGGGCTCTCTGCTGACAGCTCAGAGCCTGGATCCTGCTTCAGATTCTGGGTCTCCCTCTCTCTCTGTCTGTCCCTCCCCGACTCATGCTTTGTTTCTCTCTGTCTCAATAATAAGTAGACATTAAAAAATTATTTTTGAATAAATAAATAAACAGCTCTGAGCCCATCTGCTAAGTTATGAGCCTGCACAACTGCCTGCCAGACAATGGGACTCCTCAGCACGGACACAAGCCTCCCCCTTCCACGTCCGAGGGAGGACGAGGAGGGCGATGAACCCAGGGGAACGTGCAGCAATCCATCGACTCCCATCAAGATCTCAGAAAAGCAAACCTAGAACAGCCTTTCCATCTTTTTAAGTTTATTTATTTTATTTATTTTGAGAGAGACAGAGACAGCTTGGGGGGAGAGGGGTAGAGAGAGAGGGAAACAGACCCCAAGCAGGCTCCGCACTGTCAGCACGGAGCCCGATAAAGGGCTTGAACTCATGGAGCCCTGAGATCATGACCTGAGCCAAAACCAAGAGTCAGACACTTAATCGACTGAGCCCCCCAGGCACCCCTGGAGCAGCCCTTCAAATGTCCAGGAAGCAGAGACAAGAGAGCACATGTATGTGAAGGCTTTCAAAGACCTCTGCAGTGGACCCTGGATTTAGATAAGGCAGGTCAATTTGCGAGGCCATCTTTGTCCGGATGATCTCATTCAAAAACCACACTGGCATGGTGGTTGGGGTACAGCCTAATGAAGTAAGAAGGCACAATTTTTTTTCTTTTAACTATCATATAATTATAATTATTTTTGTTCCCTCCAAAGAAATACTCTCAGAGCCCCCTGGCTGGTGGTCATTACCCACAATCTTTAGCTCAGTTGAGACATATCCATTTCCTCTAAGCATGGTCAGAAGATCTAGAAACAGTCAGCAACCCAGAGCCATGGGCAGAGGCCAGAGTAAGGGAGTCTTGCAGACTAATACCGTTTTTAGTCAAAAATGAGGTAAGACTATGAAGCAGGCAGACTTCGTTACCGCCATGGCTTGCAACTTATTCCGAAGGCGAGTCCAAAAAAAAAGAGCTTCAAAATATTTTGAGCAAATGGTAGCACTGCTGTAAAAAAGAACCCTGCCTTTCTTGGATATACATGTTTGGAAATTCCTATTCAGAAACATAGATCTTCAGAGTCACGTTTTATAGAATGAGACGGATCGTGATCACCTGTTCCTTGGTTTGTTGCATGTGCCCCAAACAGGAAGAAGGAGAAAACTAAAAAGGTACCCTGGTCCAGCCTCTGTGGCCACTGGCAAGGGTGCAGTAACTCTCACGCTGGCCCCAAACCTGGGGACTGCAACGTTCACAAAGAGCTAAGGCACGGTTTGACCCTGGATGGCCAATCGCCTGATTCACTGTTGCACCTGTCTTCCCAGGGTAGGCTGCTGGGTGCTGCTATTTTGCAAGGCTTTGAATTATAAACCCCTCCCTTTTGTTTAAGCAAATCAATTTTATTATTTTCTACTAACAATGGTATTATTTTATTTACTTATTGGTTTGCTTATTTACTTTTGAGCAGAGAGGACACACAATGTTACGTGAGTTTCAGGGGCACACCACTGTGATCCGACTTCTCTGTGTGTCACACGCCGTGCTCACCACAAGCATGGCTACCATCATCGCCACACAACACTATTATGATACTATGGACTATATTCCCCGTGTTGCACCTTTTATTCCCATGACTCATTCATTCCGTAACTGGAAGTCTGTGCGTCCCATTCCCCTTCACCCATCTTACCCATCCCCCACACCCCTTTGTTCAGGCGTCCAACAGCTTTGTCCTCTCTACTTATAGAACTAATTCTATTTTGTTTGTTCATTCGCTTGTTTTGCTTTCTAGATTCCACGTATGAATAAAATCATATGGTATTTATCTTTTTCGGTCTGACTTATTTCACTCAGTGTAATACCCTAAGATCATCCATGTAGTCACAGATGAATTATAGCCCTAATATTGAAAAAAGTCAAAGACACAGAAGAGTGTTCCTCACAAATCAGCCCCTAAAAATATCTCCCCTGCTGAATCTAGTTTGTATCCTTTTAGACCTCACTAGATTCCCAACATAGTAACAACTGTCCGGTATGTGGGTTTGTTACAGTCTTTAATAACACCAACTGGTATATACACACTGAAACTTTGCCAAAGAACATCTACAAGGCGACCAGCTTAAAGGACATGAAGAAAAACGAAAAACATGGTTGTGTTAAGAGCATTGGGATGAGGGGCCATTTTTTTTTTTTTTTTGCTAAAGTAGCCTTTATTTATGTTGTATCATCTAAGAAATTATTGGAAAATAATACAAAAGCATCTTCCCCACAACAGATGCTAAATCTCAATTGATATTTAGTTTCCAAGCACTGGACTCTTTTCTCCATCACCTACAGAAGCTTAAGGTGTTTCAGTCCTGTTTCCCAAAGAACAGGGGTCAACAAACAATGCCCCATGGACCAAATCCAGCCCACCACTTGTTTTTTTATAAATAAAGTTTTACTGGAACACAGTCATGCCTATTTGTTTACATACTGTCTACAGCAGCTTTCCTGCTACAACAGCAGAAGTGAAATTACTATCTGGCTCTTTACAGAAAATGCTTGGCGACCCCTCTACTAAACCAAAGTAATATCCACTACAGCACATGGAACGCTTGTTAATGCACCCTGGGAAGTGTCCCCCCAGAGGGTAAATACCATCTCTAAAGGGCCAGGGTCCTAAAAAACACTCTGAGTAATAACTATGATCCAAAAGAGCAGTTCCTCGGGAGTGGAGGGCGGTGCTGGGGAAACAAATTAGGTCTGCCAACAAGCCAAGGTCCAGGTTAGAACTGCTCCCAAGCAGCTGAAGATCTCAGGAGCGCAAGGCCCAGTGTGCACGGCCATTCAATCCACCCACGCAGAGCCCACCATGACCGAGCTGCACTGGACTATCCCAAGCACACTTCAGAGAGTATACGTTCTCGAAGATAATGTCTGGCAATACGTCCGTAACGTTTAAGTGAAATCAATGGGATGTACAGAGGTCTCTGTGAATGACACGCCGTAAACCCATCTAGCTCTTCTAAAATCTAACTCTGAATGAATCCACACCGTCAGACAACCATGTGCCCGGACTAGACTGGTCTTCCACACTGTCCCTTTTTCCCCCTGCTCCCACATTTTCTTTCCGGATTAGCCTTCCACATGCTACCACCTTACAGAGGCTGAACATTTTGAACCTGGCGGTACCTTTCTGAAAGTACACATGTTAGAATGTCCGGTTAAATCTGCAACTTCATTTCCTACCCTTATGTTTCCTCACCCATCTTTCCTACACATTCCTAGCTTCTTTCTTGTGGCTCTGTTTTTACATTGCGATGGTGACCCCAAGTTGCTTGGGCTGGTAAAGTAGATCTTAAAGTGGAAATGAAAATGAAATGAATATGCACAAAACATTCAAAAAAAGAGGCTATTCTTGATGCAGAGCAGCTTGGGCTCTCGCGAAATCGAGCACAATTACACGGTCCCCACATATTCCTTGCACCCCCCACCCCCGCCAACAGCCCGTTTATTAGATTTTAAATTAGAAAAGCAGCATCCGCCCGCCAAGGTAAAATTCAGAGATGCCAGTCTTCTGGCGTCTCGGACATCACTTTTCTCCCGAGGCCCTCCCTGGCTTCCTGGGGAGCACGCATCCTGGAACCTGGGTTCTGCTAGGCCTTCTTGCTGGGGGGCTCACGGCCCGGTGCGGCCAGGAAGGCAGCCCGGGGCTCGGGTTTGCTTTGCACGTGCTCAATATTTGATGGCTGAGCCAATGAATGGATCCACCCAGCTTCAGCTTCAGAATGCGGTTTATCCCGGAACTGCTGATAAGTACTCTTCTCGGCGGCACCTGGGTGGCTCAGCTGGTTAAGCATCTCACTCTTGATCTCGGCTTGGGTCATGATCTCACAGTTCGTGGGATCGAGCCCCACGTCGGGCCCTGTGCTGACAGCACAGAACTTGCGTGGGATTCTCTGCACCCCCTCTCTCTGCCCCTCCCCTACTGGTTCTCTCTCTCTCTCCATCAAAATAAATTTTTTTAAAAAACTAAAATAAAAATGAGAATTAAAAAAAGAAAAGTATTCTTCTTGGGGGGAGTTCCACATGAATATAAAACAGCTCTGGCAAATGAAAAACCAAAGCCCTGGCTGGTTGATGAAACACTAACAGAGGGAGGGGCCCCAGGGCATTTATGAGCTTCGGGGACGGCTGACACCAATTTTCAGGCAGCTTTCTCTTACAAGGAGGTTATGTTCTAACTCTTTGTTGGGGGAGGGGGGTGGACTTGAAATGTATTTTCCTTCTGAAAGGAAGAATAAGGATTAAAGAGGATGTGGTTCCTGGGACAGAAAGAAAACAAGAAATTCTCTCCCAGGAGGTAAGCAACACAAGGGATGCGGGGGGGGGGGGGGGGCACAGAGATACACGCAGCCAACAGATGCCCTTGACAGAGAGGTGGGGCGGTCTCCCCTGGCAGTTCACAAAGTCAGGAACATTCAGAAATGCTCATTTGGTTTCTGAGCTGGTGAAAGGGGGCACAGATGGAAGAGCAAGAGTAATATCGCCCATTCTTACAGGGAAAGGAGACGTTTCTGCTGGGAGGGCCTACGTTATGCAAACTGGCTCGCAGCCTTAGGTCTTAGCCTTAGGTCTCCAGTCTTGCTTTCTCATTCAGGTCAGTTGGATCTGAGTAAGGAATTGGGCCAGACAACGCGACATGTAAACTGGCTTCCCTCATTTCCATAGTCCGTCTGTAACCCTAACTGGTGCATATGCTCTTGTTAGCTCGAATGTGAGCTGAATGCTGGGTTCTGATTTGTTTAATTTTACATCAGTTCTCGAACACGAGGAGTGCGGCCGAGGACGAGAATGACAAGCCCAGGGCCGGATGCTAGCCTGATCTTACACGCGGTCTCTGGCTTCCGGGGCCACAGGGAGAAACGGCCTTTAGTTAGGAGGTGAGCAAAACCCCAAACCAGTTCAGGAAGGGACCTCCGAGGCTCCCTACTTGCAAGGTCCCTGGATCTCGAGCTGTTTATTGCTCATGAGAGCTTTTTTGTCTGTAATTCCTTAAACATTCAGCACAGTGCTAAGAGGGTCCTCTCCGTCCTGGGAAGTCTGAAGTTTTATAGTAGAAGAGATCAGGCCTCAGGAAGGAGTGTTCTATTTTCTTAACTGATGGGTAGCTTTCATTCTCTGCATCTGAGAGCACCTGAATTTGAACAGCCTTGTGGACACACGTCACAACTCAGGAATATTCTTGACATTTCAATTTACCTATATCCTTTTTCTGAAAGCATTTCCCAAAATAAATAAAAATTGCATAACAGTAAAAGGACGGGGGAGCCTACCACTTT
Organism: Mungos mungo; assembly: GCA_004023785.1. Taxonomy (NCBI): domain Eukaryota; kingdom Metazoa; phylum Chordata; class Mammalia; order Carnivora; family Herpestidae; genus Mungos; species Mungos mungo. The sequence continues at coordinate 6,065 of PISW01002914.1, read as the reverse complement.
CCTTCATGAGGGAATATTCTGGGGCCCTGAAAGGCCTTCAGATGAGGAAACGGCCTCAAAGAGATGATATTTAATTCAAAGTTACACTCGGAACATATGGTGGTGAGAACAAGAAACTGGATGTCTGCTCCTTAGAGAGTTCTGGAAAAACTCCACGAAAGTAATGCTGAAGTCAGTCTTTATACCCTGTGGTTTTGTTATACAGCAAAGAAAACCCACTCGCTTCTCGTTATCTTGCCAATATCCTGAGATTCATTTGATGTTCTGGTTTATTTATTAGCTGTTTTGAGTGTGGGAGAAAACCCTGCAAAATTGTGCAGAGAGCTCTTCTTGAACCCCGTGTTTCTGGGGAATTAGAAGATTGTGTTGAGGATATCTTATCTCCGAGTCTGATGCTAATTTCCTCTGCTATATGGCAAAGAAACTGCCGCACAGTAGCTCTCCCCAGCCAGAGCTGCTTTTCTTTTATTTTCCAGCCTGTGCATAAAGAACAGCCTTTGGAATGGCTCCTATTCTATCAGTACACAGCATACTATCTACGGTGCTGGTAAAATAGATGCACTCGTAAATTCAGGAAGGTTCCGCGCTCAATTTGATGAGACTGCATTAAAGATTGGAGACTTTCCTCTGAGGGCTGATGTTTCCTAACCGTTCCCCAAGTCGGACTGTGGCTTCCGAGCGGTGCTGCCTGACCCCGACCGTGGACAAGCACAGCATGTTTCTTTCTCTCGCGTTCTCGGCCCCTGGGACTCTGCCGTTTGGGGCCATAATTACTGAAAGCCTCTTTGAGGCCCCTGGCCCTGGCCCTCTGACCTTTGGGGGACACTCTCCATGGTTGGCTGATGAGCCTTCCATGTGCTTTAGTGTAAACGACCCTGTGGTCTGGCGGAGGCCACCCCATTCTTGTCAAGAGGGCACCTGTGAGGAGCCGAAACACAATGCTGAATGCTGTAAATCGATGCCAGTGAGACGTCCTGACTTTTTAAAATACAGTTTTTGTAACAAAAATGTAATCGAAGATGGGATATTTTGAAACTATTGCCTTGGAAACACAGTTTTTGACACATTTTTCCATTAAAGTCTATTTTTAAAGAAAGAATACAGTACTTAATGTTGGGGGGCGGGGGCGGGGCTGGGGAATTATTAATGTCTTTTGTTTTCTCTTTAGCCTTTCAAAATTTTCCAAGTTTTCTATAGGAACATGAAATAATACCTTTATAATCTGAAAAAAAAATAAGTCATTAAAACAGAATAACCTTTCAAAAAGGCAATGGTTTTTCTTTTAGAAAAAGACAGAAAAGTCATCAAACTATACACTGAAAACAAGTACATTTGTTTGTGAATCATGCCTCCATAAAGTTAATTTTAAAGGTTTTTTTTGGTAATGTTTATTTGGGGTGGGAGGCTCACACGCAAGCATGAGCCAAGGAGGGACAGAGAGAAAGGGAGAGAATCCCAAGCAGGTTCCGTGCTGTCAGTGCAGATCCCGATATGGGGCTCGATCTCAAAAATCCTGAGATCATGACCCAAGCCGAAATCAAGAGTTTGGAACTTAACCCACTGAGCCACCCAGGCATTTCAATTTTAAGAAGTTTTTTAAGGGATTTCTGGCCAGTTCAGTCAGTAGAGCAAACGACTCTTATTAACCTCGGAGTCATAAATTCAAGCCTCACATTGGGCATAGAACTTACTTAGAAAAAAAAAAAGTGTTTATAAAAATCCTTAAGTTCTTAAATTGTATTTTGAACAATATGTGTTATAGTCCATAAGTTATAATCTTTAGGGACAGTTAATTTGTGTAAACAGTAGATGTACATGTTAAATTTCTAAGTGTTTGCTTTCAAGATAATTACATTTAAGTTCTCTAATTTTGGTGCTACCAATTTTAGATTTGGGGTTCTTGTAGCCTACTATTACTAAAGGTAACTGATATAACTATAGAACAGATGGTTTCCTAAGCAAATAATAAAATTCTTGTTTAATGATACACAGTTTCAGTTTGGAATGAGGAAAAAGTTCTGAAGACAGACAGTGGTGATAGTTTCACAACAATGTGGATATTCTTTTTCTAAAGCTATTATTTTTTATTTTTAAAAAATTTTTTACATTTATTTTTGAGAGACAGAGAGAGCACAAGTGGGAGAGGGGCAGAGAGAGAGGGAGACACAGAATCCGAAGCAGGCTCCAGGCTCTGAGCCGTCAGCACAGAGCCTGATGTGAGGCTCAAGCCCAGAAACCGTGAGATCATGACCTGAGCCGAAGTTGGATGCTTAACTGACTGAGACACCCAGGCATCCCAGCAATGTGGATATTTTTAATGCCACTGAAGTGTACACTTAAAAATGGTTAAAATGGGGGTGCCCGGCTGGCTCAGTTGACTAAGCATGTTACTCTGGATCTCAGGGTTGTGAGTTTAAGCCCCATTTTGGGTATAGAGATTACTTGTAAAAAAATTTAAAAAATTTTAAATGGTTAAAATGATAAATATATGTGATACACATTTTACCAACTTTGGCTTCTACCTAAACACTTTTTGAGGGGATTTCATAGTTTTTAAATGGAAACCGATATAGGAGAAATGTCATAAGTGTTCTGCCTGATCCCTCAGGGTGCCTTTACCAGCAAGAATTCTAAAATTAGAGCCTCAATTTCTTCCATTACACTAATTGTAATGCAAGGTCCCTGAGATGAAACTTTTCCATTTAGTGATTTTTCATGAAGTCCAGAGGCACAGAAAGGCGTGTCTGGGGAAACATATCCAAATCTGCCAGGTGCAAGGCCCCTGTGCAATGAGAAAAGCTGACACCAAAATTACTGATGCTCTGACTGCCTTCATTCAAACAAATATTTACTGAGTGCCCCCTACGTTCCAGGCACTGCACCAGAACTTGGGTCTGACACCCGCTCCCCAAGATGCCAACCTGCTCTCACTCATACTACTTCACTGTTGGTCGATTTCAAATAAGTTACAGGACTTGGTGTGATTTGCATTTCTCAAAGGAACCAAGTGTTTTCTTGTTTCCGTTTTATTACTTTCTTTGTACTTTGAAATGATTCAAACTTGCAGAAGACTTGCAAGATTATTACAAATAACTCCTGAATATCCTTCACCCAGATTCAACCATTACTGGTGTTTTGCTTTCTCATGAGTTCTAGCTATCTCTCTCCCTTGCCCTCCATCCTCCCTCCCCTTCCTCCCCTCCTCTCCAGCCCTCCATCCACATCCATCCAGCCCCTCCCTAGCCCCTTCCCACTCTCTCTTCTTCTCTCCTTATGTAGTTTTTCTGGAACCATGTCCAAATGCCTAGGTTTTAAAATACCAACGGAAGTCTCCCTCCTCAACCACACAGTGGGCTGACGGTATGTGAGGGGACCTGGCTCACTCCTTTGCTTTTCACACGACCTTTCTGATAGGACTCCAGGCAGAAGGAAATCCTCATTATTTTAAACTCCCTTCCCTATGATTTAACGGAGCAACTAGAGCCGCCTCACATTTAACCTGACTTCTCCATGATATGATCTGGTCCTGTTTCCTTTTGTTCCAGTCACTGAATATCTCTTGATAAAAATATTTCCTTGTAAAATGCAGTGGCACCGCCTTCCACAGCCTCTCAGTTAGAACCTGCTCAGCACCCCTCCTGACATCGTCAACATAAAGCAATATTTCCCTACCATTTTATCATTTTTAGACAATTTTTCCCAGAGATACATATTCATAGCTTATAAACAGCACCCCCAATGAAATTAATGGAAGAGATACATTCATGTACTATATCGCTCTCTGTCCTTTATACATAGAAGAATAAGATATGTTCAGCATCACCACCTCATGAACCAATTTTTTATTGCTCTGTTAAAAATCTGAGGTGTAAAGTCACTCACAACTGGGCTGTGGGTAAAAAGGACAAACAGCAAGGTATTAACCACACAAGGGATGACACTCCAATTCAGCTCAGAATCCTAAGCTGGATCAGGTCTAACCAAGGACCCAAAGCCTCTAAGTGGCCTTTCTGCAGACTTAGTCTAGGGTCCACCTGGCCCCCAGGTCAAGCTCAGAATATTATGGAAGATTTTGCATATCCAAATCTAGAATGGAAGTCTTTTTTTTTTAATGTTTATTTATTTTTAGAGAGAGAGTGACAGAGTATGAGCGGGGAAGGGGCAGAGAGAAAGAGGGAAACACAGACTCCGAAGCAGGTTCTAGGCTCTGAGCTGTCAGCACAGAGCCCGACGTGGGGCTCAAACCCACAAGCTGTGAGATCATGCCCTGAGCTTCACCGAGTGAGCCACCCAGATGCCCCTAGAGTGGAAGTCTTACAGATAAATCTAGTAAACAGGAGGTGGATGAGCTTGGATTGTGTAAGGATTCCTTCCTCAGGAAAGTTAAATATAAAAATAGGGCCGTCCGTGAAAGAATGCCAATTCAGGGGAAAACCTGAATACATAAGACTTACCATGAGCAGGAGGCACGCTTTCTTTCTAGACCACGGCTCCAAAATTATAAAATAATTTTTTTAAAAAACCAGTTGAACACAGAAGAACTTGAAACTGGATCTGACATCTCAGGAACAGTTCTCCAACGACAACAGACTACATATTCCTCCTCTCAAGTAGACACGGAACATCGGTTGTAAAGCACGATGAAATTAAAATAAGAAACATGCTCTCCGACCACAAGAGAAATGAGTAACTGAAAGATAACAGGAAAATCTTCAAACACTAGGAAATTAACATACTTCTAAATAATTCAGGACTCCAAGACAAAGAATCAATGGAAATCAGAAAATATTTTGAACTGAACCAAAATGAAAAAACAACACATCAAAATTTGTGAGGGCAACTAAAACAGTGCCTAGAGGAAAGTTTATAGCATGAAATGTTTACATTATAAAAGAAGAAATGGCAATAATTTAAGCTTCTGTATTAACAAAAAAAGTAGGAAAAGAAACTGAATATAAAAAGGAAGAATAATAAATATTAGAGCAGAAATCGATTACACTGAAAAGTAATAAAGACTATCAATGAAACAAAAAAAGCTGGTTCTTAGTAAGATCAAGATCAATAAATTGATAAACCTCTATCTAGTAAGAAAACAAAGACAAAAAGAAAGAAGAGACACAAATTACCAAAATCAGAAAAAAGAATGAGGGACTATCACTAGAAGCCTCAAATATATTAAAAGGACAGTAAGGGAATACTTTAGGGAACTCTACTATAAATTTGACAATTTATAATAAATGGTCCAATTCCTCAAAAAGTATGAAATATCGAAACACACCCAAAATGAAATAGATAGGCTGAACAGCTTTGTAACCATTAAAAAAATTGACTTTGTCTTTAAAAACCTTTCCAAAAAGAAATCTCCAGGCTAGATGGTTTCCCTGGTGATTTCTACCAAATATTTAAAGAAATAACACCAACTCTACATAATTTCTTCCAATAAAATATAACAGGAGGGACACTGCCCAAATCATTTAAGGCCAGCACTACCCTGATACCAAAACTAGACAAAGACAATATAAGAGAAGTATCGGGGTGCCTGGGTGGCTCAGTCGGTTAAGCATTCAACTCTTGATTTTGGCTCAAGTGATGATCTTGGGATTTGTGGGATTGAGCCCGCATCAGGCTCTGTCTGCACTGGCAGCGTGGAGCCTGCCTGGGATTCTCTCTCTCTCCCTTTCTCTCTACCCTTCTCCCGCTCATATGTGCACATGCTCGCTCGTTCTCAAAATAAATATAAACATTTAAAAGAAAACTAAAGGGGTGCCTGGGTGGCTCAGTCAGTTAAGCATCCGACCTCAGCTCAGGTCATGATTTCACATGCGTGGGTTCGAGCTCAGCATCGAGCTCTGTGCTGACAGCTCAGAGCCTGGAGCCTGCTTCCAATTCTGTGTCTTCCTCTCTCTCTGCCCCTCCCTGCTCATGCTCTGTCTCTCTCTGTCTCAAAATAAATAAAACATTAAAAAAAATTTATAAAAGAAAACTACAAGCCAATATGTTTCAACATAGATGCAAAAATACTTAACAAAATATTAGCAAATTGAAACCTAAAAAAAAAAAAAAAA
>PISW01002913.1:203890-234920 GCA_004023785.1 Mungos mungo | reverse complement strand
CAGGTGAGTCTGTTTCTTTCTTTTTATTTTCTCTGTTTTCTTCTCTTTTCTTTTTCTTTCTACCCTCCCCCCCGACCCCCGCTTTTGGAATCAGGTTCATAGTTTCTGATTTGATTTTTGGCCAATTCTTATTATATACATTTTTTCTTTCATCCTCTGTTTTGTTTGTTTAATCAGCCATTTTTATTCTATTCTTTTTTCATCTTTTCTATGTCTCCTTCTTTATTTTACTTTCTCTCTCTCTGGATTAAGCCTTATAGTGTTTTTGATTCTCTGCTTGGTCGTTTTTTTCTTCCCCTTACATTTTTTCTCTTTGTGTGGGATGAGGTTCAGCTCCTTTCCTTTTTTCCAAAGTGACTTCAATGAACAAATCAAAGCACACCTGGTGGAAGGTCCAAACAATCCACCACTACGAGCAAGGAGGAGCTTAGCTGAGGACTGACCAGTGGGACGGAGAGCCAGGTACGCAACAACGGAGTACACGCAACACACTCCTGAGTGGCCATCACCTGATGAGCGGATCAAGAAGATGCGGTATATATACACACAATGGAGTACTACATGGCAATGAGAAAGAATGATATGTGGCCACTTGTAGCAAAGTGGATGGACCTCGAGGGTGTCATGCTAAGCGAAATAAGTCAGGCAGAGAAGGACAGATACCATATGTTTGCACTCATAGGTCTAACAGGAGAAGAGGAGAAACCTAATGGAGGACCAGGGAGAGGGGAAGAGGGAAAGAGAGTTGGGGAGAGAGAGGGATGCAAAATTTGAGAGACTATTGAATACTGAAAACGGACTGAGGGTTGAAGGGGAAGGGGAGTGGGAGAAAAGAGGTGGTGGTGATGAAGGAGGGCACTTGTGGGGAAGAGCACTGGGTGTTACATGGAAACCAATTTGACAATAAACTATTTAAAAATAAATAAATAAATAAATGAACATTAAAAAAAAAAAAAAGCAACACACTCCAAAACCACTTCCCAGAGTGCCCGTCCCTGGATGGTGGGTGACTCTGTTTTAATATAGGAGACTCGCAGGTGCAGGACACAGAACAGGCTGTGTTACATGTAAAACATGTAAAAGACAGACACCTAGTCATGATGAGTTAAGAAATGCTATCAGGGAGATGCAAGATAAATTAGATACAGTGACAGTGAGGATGGAGGAAGCAGAGGAGAAAATAGGTGAAACAGAAGATGAAATTATGGAAAATGGTCAAGCTGAAAAAAAGAGGGAAAGGAAGTTATTAGACTATGAGGGGAGAATTAGAGACCTAAGTGATTCAATGAAATGAAACAGTATCCATACCATAGGAGTTCTAGAAGAAGAAGAATAGAGAGAATGGGGCAGAAGGTTTATTTGAACAAATTATAGCTGAGAACCTTCCCCAATCTGAGGAAGGAAACAGGCATCCAAGTCCAAGAAGCACAGAGAACTCCCTTCAAAATAAACAAAAACAGGCCAATGTCATGATATAGTATAATGAAATTGACAAAATACAAAGATAAAGAGAGAATTCTGAAAGCAGCTAGGGACAAACAGGCCTTAACCTGCAAGGGTAGACACCTAAGGGTGGTAGCAGAGCTGTCCACTGAGACTTGGCGGTCAGAGGGAGTGGCAGGAAATATTCAGTGTGCTGAATAAATGAATGAGTGGATAGGAAAATGAATAGGAAAAATATGCATCCAAGAATCCTTTATCCAGCAAGGCTGTCATTCAGAACAGAAGGAGAGATAAATTCTCTTCCAGACAAACAAAAGCTAAAGCTAAAAGAGATGTCACCACAAACACAAAACCTACAGATAACACAATGACACTAAATCCATCTCTCTCAATAATCACTCTAAATGTAAACGGACTAAATGCCCCAATCAAAAGACATAGGGTATCAGAATGGATAAAAAAAACCAGGATCCATATATATGCTGCCTACAAGAGACTCATTTTAGGCCTGAGGAACCTGCAGATTGAAAGTGAGGGGATGGAGGACCATCTATCATGCTACTGGATGTCAAAAGCTGGAGTAGCCATACTTCTATCAGACAAACTACATTTTAAAACAAAAGACTGTAACAAGAGATGAAGAAGGACATTACATCATAATTAAAGGGTCTATCCACCAAGAAGAGCTAACAATTGTAAATGTTTATGCACCCAATGTAAAACACCCAAATATATAAATCAATTAATCACAAACATAAATAAATGTATAGACAATACCATGATTATAGGGGACTTTAATACTCCCCTTACAGCAATGGGTAGATCGTCTAGGCAGAAAATCAATAAGGAAACAAAAACTCTGAATAACAGACCGACTTAACAGATATATTCGGAACTTTTCATCCAAAAGCAGCAGAATACACATTCTTCTCGAATTCACATAGAACATTCTCCAAAATAGATCAGACTATGCATATTTTCAGATCACAGTGCTATGAGTCATGAAATCAACCACTAGAAAAAAATTGGGAAGCCCCCAAATACCTAGAGGTTAAAGGATATCCTATTAAAGAATGAATAGGTTAACCAGGAAATTAAAGAAGAAATTTAAAAATAAATGGAAGCAAATGAAAATGGAAACACAACAGTCCAAAACCTTTGGGACTGCAGCAAAGCAGTTCTAAAAGGGAAATACATTGCAATCTAGGCCTATCTCAAGGAGCAAGAAAGGTCTCAAATATACAACCTAACCTCACAGCTAAAGGAGCTAGAAAGCCGAAAACTAACAGAGGAAGAGAAATAATAAATATTAGAGCAGAAATAAACAATATAGAACACCCCAATGCAGTAGAATAGATCAATGAATTTAAGAGCTGGTTTTTTTGGAAAGAAAAAACAAATTTGATAACCCCCTAGCCAGACTTCTCAAAAAGAAAAGAGAGAGGACTCAAATTGATAAAATCACAAATGAAAGAGGAGAGATCACAATCAACACCACAGAAATACAAACAATTATCAGGGAATACTATGAAAAATTATACGCCAATGAACTGGACAATCTGGAAGAAATGGACAGATCCCTAGACATCCACACACTACCAAAACTCACACGGGAAGAAATAAAAAATTTGAATAGACCCATAACCAGCAAATGGAATCAGTTATCAAAAATCTCCCAACAAATAAGAGTCCTGGGCCAGAAGGAATTCTACCAGACATTTAAAGCAGGGTTAATACTTATTCTTCTCAACCTGTTCCAAAAAAATATAAATGGAAGGAAAGCTTCTAGACTCATTCTATGAAGCCAGCATTACCCTGATTCCCAAACCAAACAAAGACCCCACTAAAAAAGGAGAATTACAGGCCAATATCCCTGATGAACCTGGATGCAAAAATTCTTGGCAAGATACTAGCAAATCGAATTCAACAATATATTAAAAGAATGATTCACCATGATCAAGTGGGATTCATTCCTGGGCTGCAGGGCTGGTTCAATGTTCACAAATCAGTCAACGTGATACATCACATTAATAGAAGAAAGGATAAGAACCATTTGATCCTGTCAATAGGTGCAGAAAAAGCATTTGACGAAATACAACATCCTTTCTTAATAAAAACCCTCAAGAAAGTCGGGATAGAAGGAACATACCTTAACATCATAAAAGCCATATATCGAAGGCCCATAGCTTTATCATCCTCAAGGGGTAAAAACTGAGAGCTTCTCCCTGAGAGCAGGGACATGATCAGGGTTAACACGGATGTCCACTCTCACCACTGTTGTTTAACATAGTGTTGGAAGTCCCCTGTCTGATTGATGTCAGCAGACAACAAAACGAGATTAAAGGCATCCAAATTGGCAAAGAAGAAGTCAAACTTTCACTCCTTGCAGATGACATGATACTCTACATGGAAAACCTGAAAGATTCCTCCAAAAAGCTGCTAGAGCTGACCCATGAATTCAGCAACATCACAAGATATAAAATCAATGTGCTGAAATCGGTTGCATTTCTATACACCAATAATGAAGGAACCAAAAGAGATATCAAATAATTGATCCCATTTACCATTGCACCAAAAACCATAAAATACCTAGAAATAAACCTAACAAAAGGGGTAAAAGAGCAGTATGCTGAAAACTATAGAAAGCTTATGAAAGAAATTGAAGACGACACAAAGAAATGGAAAAGCATTCCATGCTTATGGACTGGAAGAACAAATATTGTTAAAGTGTTGATACTATCCAAAGCAATCTACACAATGCAGCCTCAATCAAAATAGCATTGGCATTCTTCTCAGAGCTAGAACAAACAATCCTAAAACTTGTATAGAGCCACAAAAGACCCCGAAGAGCCAAAGAAATGTTGAAAAAGAAAACCAAAGCTAAAGGCATCACAATCCCGGACTTTAGCCTCTACTACAAAGCTGTCATCATCAAGACAGGATGGTATTGATACAAAAACAGACACATACACCAATGGAATCGAATAGAGAACCCAGAATTGGACCCACAAATACATGGTCAACTAATCTTTGACAAAGCAGGAAAGAGTATCCAATGGAATAAAGACGGTCTCTTTAACAAGTGGTGTTAGGAGAGCTGGACAGCAACAAGCAGAAGAATGAAACTGGACCACTTTCTTACACCACACACAAAATAAATCCAAAATGGATGAAAGACCTAAATGTGAGACAGGAGACCATCAAAATCCTACAGAAAACTGGCAGCAACCTCTTTGACCTCGACCACAGCAACTTACTTGACGTGTCTCTGGAGGCAAGGGAAATAAAAGCAAAAATGAACAATTGGGACATTATCAAGATAAAAAGCTTCTGCACAGCAAAGGAAACAACCAACAAAACTAAAAAGCAACTGACAGAACGGGAGAAGATATCTACAAATGACATGGCAGATAAAGGATAAGTATAAAAGAATCTATTAGGAACTTAACAAACTCCACACCCAAAAAACAAATAACCCAGTGAAGAAATGGGCAGAAGACATGAAAAGACGCTTTTCCAAAGAGGACATCCAGATGGCCAACAGACACATGAAAAGATGCTCGACATCACTCATCATCAGGGAAACACAAATCAAAACCACATTGAGACACCACCTCACGCCCGTCAGAGCGGCTAAAGTTAACAACTCAGGAAACAACAGATGCTGCCGAGGATGTGGAGCAAGCAGAATCCTCTCGCACTGTTGGTGGGGGTGCAAACTGGGGCACCCACTCTGGAAAACAGTGTGGAGATTCCTCAAAAAATTAAAAATAGAACTACACTATGACCCAGCAATTGCACTACTAGGAATTTATCCAAAGGATACAGGAGTGCTGATTTGAAGGGGTACGTGCACCCCAATGTTTATAGCAGTGCTGTCAACAATAGCCAAAGTATGGAAAGAGCCCAAATGTCCATCAGCTGATGAGTGGGGAAGGAAGAGGTGTTGTCTACGTATACAATGGAATACTACTCAGTGATGAAAAAGAATGAAATCTTGACATTTGCAGCAACGTGGATGGAACTGGAGGGTATTATGCTAAGTGAAATAAGTCAGTCAGAGAAAGATATCAGATGATTTCACTCACATGTGGAATTTGAGAAACTTAACAGATGACCATAGGGGAAGGGAAGGAAAAATAGAACAGAGAGGGAGGCAAACCATAAAAGACTGTTATATACAGAGAACAAACTGAAGGTTGATGGGGATGGAGAGTTGGGGGAGAGAGGAAAATGGGTGGTGGGCATGGAGGAGGGCACTTGTTGGGATGAGCACTGGGTGTTGTATGTAAGTGATGAATCACTGGAACCTACTCCTGAAGCCAAGATTCACTGTATGTTAGCTCACTTGAGAATAAATTTTTAAAAATAAATAAATAAAGGGGGAAAAAAGAAAGAAAGCAAGCCAGTATTTTAGTCTATCAGGCACCCCCTACAAATGGATCATCTCAGACAGAAGTAGTTTAGGCTCCGTGGGGGGCCGGTTCCTGTCCCTGGGCCAGACTGGCAACAGAAAAAAGAAAAGGACATGGGGATTCCTCACCCTCTTTGAAAGACGGAGAGCGATGCTTTCTGTCAGAGTTTTAGGTGCTGGTGGGATTGGCTGGTGACACCCCAAAAATGCAGACTCATGGCTGGGGCTTGCCTCAGGACAGGGACCGTCAAAAGTGAAAGAAAAAGGGCGGCCCTTCCTGCCACATTCTCTGTCCTGCCCCCATTCTTGCTTCTTTGTCAGAAAGACAGGACTTTTCTTAGAGCTTATTCCGTTTCCACCCTCTTCACCGTTCCAGAATTTGAACTATACTTGAGTTTAATGTGGAAATGTGGAGAAAAACGAAAAAAAAAATCACAATGAACATGTAAGATTAAAATAACTTTGGTTTCCCTGCCCAATCCACTTTCTCTGATTTATTCGTCAGAGTCCTCACATAGGTGTTCTGTCCGGGCGTTTGAGCGGTAACCGGTGGGGGAGGTAGGGTGGAGGGGGCTTACGCTATCTGTGCTGAATCCCGAAGCCCTACAGTTGGGCTCCGCATACCTATCTTGCTAAGCATTATTAATCCTAACAAGTTGTTCACAAGTTTTTAAAACTTCTAAATGCAAAATTATTTCAGCCATGATAATGGCAATTTACTTCCTCCGATCTTTATATCTTGTTCTTGCCTTGCTGTAGGGGGTGGGCAAACTTTCTCTGTAAAGGCAGATAGTACTCATTTTAGACTTTGCAGGCCATATGGTTTCTGTTGCAACTACTCAGCCCTTCAATTGTAGTGTGAAAGCAGCTAGAGACAAACGAATGGGCCATGGCTGGATTCCAATAAAATTTTCTGTACACAAACAGGTGAGGTGAAGCACTTCCGGAATGACAGAGTAAGGGATTCCAAAAATGTACTTTGTTGTAAAAGCAAGGAGAATGCTGGCAAAAATGATCAGAATCAACTTTTTAGACTTTGGCAATTAACCAAAGGCTTGCGACAATATGGGGAGTGTTTATTTTTTTCTAACTATGGCTGAGTCACAGACCAGCAAGCTTTATGAAGTTATTTGTTTGATAAGATCAGTTCATTCTGATTTCTTTAATTTTTTTCATGTTTATTTACTTTTGAGAGAGAGAGAGAGAGAGCAGGAGCAAGTGGGGGAGGGGTGGAGAGAGTGGGAAACACAGAATCCGAGGCAGGTTCCAGGCTCTGAGCTGTCATGAGGGGCTTGACCTCATGAACCACGAGATCATGACCTGAGCTGAAGTCGGAGCCTTAACTGACTGAGCCACCCAGGCATCCCAACTTCGTGAAGTTTTTACTTCCCCTATTTCCTTTTCCTTTTCCCCAGCTCCGCTGTAGGCTTGAAAAAGGACAGCCTCACAACTATGGTAGCCAGGACAATCAGGAGCCCTGCAGCCACCAGAAGACAATGAACAGGTTTGGCGCTTCTAAAAAAGCCCACACCCAGGTTGCCATTTGACCTGTCTGGCCACTACCTGAAAACGTCCATTCCTGGGATGATCTTTACTTGACCTGCCTTAGAACTTGGTCTGTGTGAACAGCAATAGGTCCAGATCATTTGTGAAAAACAATTAGGCTCCGCTGTTTAGCCCTGTAGCTGCCTGAAGTGGTGATGTCAGTTGGGGCTGCAGAGAGGTCCAGTAAAAACTAGAGAATGAGATGTGCAAGGGGCTTTAAAAGGCTCCAAGGCCATATACGTACGTGTGCATAGCTGTGCACACACCTAAGAAAGATCTGTGAAAACTTGAATGCCTCACCTCTGGCTGATCTTGGGGCAAGTGAAGATGAGGACAGTCGTCCGTCCCTTGGTAGAGCATTGGAAACCCCCCAACACCCACATGGTGCCCCTCAACAAGGGCTGAGAGACTTACTGGTTTAAGGGATTTAAGGAAATCTCTGGCCAATCAGCAGCTGACCAGTAAGCTAACGGAGTAGAAACTCAGTGGCTACACACAGCAAAGAACACAGGCTTTACAGAATTAGTCCAGGAAAGTTACCAACAGAACCAACAGCAGCAGCGACAGGAGCAAACTGCAGTAACAGCAAGCCCGGGAAGTGGCGATCCACTTTCAGATTTTCAACATTATGTTATTTTAAGGTCCAACTTATGACAAAAAATTAGGACCCATGCATAAAACAAGAAAGTATGGTCCCAGGACATGAACCTGTGCCCAAGGGAGTCCAAACACCAGACTTACTAGAGAGACTTTAAATACACTACTCTAGGGGCGCCTGGGGGGCTCGGTCGGGTAAGCATCTGACTTCAGCTCAGGTCATGATCTCATGGTTCGTGGGTTCAAGCCCCGCATTGGGCTTTGTGCTGAAAGCTAGCTCAGAGCCTGGATCTGCTTCAGATTCTGTGTCTCCTCCTCTCTCTGCCCTCTCCCGCTCATGCTCTGTCTCTGTCTCTGTCTCTGTCTCTGTCTCTGTCTCTCTCTCAAAAACAAACATTTCAAAAATTTTAAATACACTATTATAAATTTGTGCAAAAAACCAAAGGGGACCGTGTCTAAAGAATTAAAGGAACAACCTAACAGACGTCGATAGAACACGGAACAATATCCTGGGCACGTTGCTGGTGAGGTCTGACCAATCAGACCCACAGGGACGCCCGTGACGGGCCGCGGGAAGCAGTACTCCGCGCAGGGCGGTCTCTGAGCAGTCTCCTCACCAGAAGCTTCCGATCCGCGCTGCGCTTGTGGCTGTCCTGCCGCCTGCTTATTTTCTCAGCCCAGCACCCCCACCCCCACTGCCAGGTACCTGCTGGTTCTGAGCGAGTCCAGATTCTCTCAGTGATTTCCTTCTCTGCTTTCCCAGCCAGATCGAGAGGGTTCTCTTATGCTTTGTTATTTTTTCCCTAAGAACGCCAACTGATATACTGTCTTCCACTGCATATTATATCTTAGACATATTTTTGTGCCATTAAATATGTTTCAAAATACTAGTCTAATAGCTGCCCAATATTCCATATGTATGCACAGTAATTTATTTAGCCATGCCCTTGAGTCTGAGTGGATTACAGATTTACCTTAATTATTGACAATAAATATTATTGCATTCACATTTTAGCTTCAGTCTCAATCCCCTTTAAATGTGTTAGAGGTGGGGGTACCACGTTAGTGGTATGAACATTTTTAAAACTTTGTGGTGTAAGGCCAGTTTTTCCCTAGAGGTGGTATACGAATGTCTACTCTCACATTTGTACCCTCATGATTTAAAATGCTCAGTTTCGAGTGCCTGGGTGGCTCAGTCAGTTAAGCGATCGATTCAGCTCAGGTCATGAAGGATCTCATGGTTCGTGAGTTTGAGTCCCTCCTTGGGCTCTGTGCTAATGGCTCAGAGCCTGGAGCCCATTTTGGATTCTGTGTCTCCCTTGCTCATGCTTTGTCTCTCTCTCTCCTTCAAAAATAAACATGTTTATAAACATTAAAAAAATAAAATAAAAATAAAATGCTCAGTTTCACTATACTCAAGAAGATTGGGTATTATGATTTTAAACAATTTTTGATAATCTGATAGGGGAAAATCTCATTAGTGTTTTAATGGGCCATTTCTTTGATTACCAGTGAAGCCTAATATTTTAAAATATGCCTATTACATATTTTTATTTTCTGTTGTATATTTCTTGTTGACTGTTTTTCTATTGGAATGTTCATTTTATTGATTTCTAATTGCTTTTTATATATTAGAGATGTGAACCCTTATTTATAGTTGTTGCGGCTGTTACCCTTATTTATAGTTCCCCAACAACTTCAGTTAAATGGCTTTTTAAAAACATAAAAGTATTTAAATTTTCGTGCATTAAATTTTATCTTATTCTTTGTTACTTTTTCCCTACTGCTTTTATGTTTAGAAGGTCTTTCCTCACCCAGAGATCAAATATTTGTCTATAATTTCTTCTAATTTTTAATGATATCCTCTTTTACATTTAATTCTTTGAATCCTCTGGAATTCATACTGTATGGTGTGAAGGAAGGAGCTAATTTTGTTTCTTTCTGAATAGCTAAGCAAATGTCCCGCCATCATTTATTGAATAATCTGTTCTTTCCCCACAGATTTGCAATGCCACCTCGGAAGGCTGAGATGCGGTGATCGCCATGGCAACAGGGCTGCCTTAAAAGCATTTGTTCTCACAGAGTGGAGGGCTGGTGCCCAGCAGGACTCAATCTGGCCTCCCTGCACGCCTTCTCTAATTAAGATGCACCTTTTGGTTTGGACTCTTCACATCATTCTCCCTTTATAAACGACCACAGAGAAGGAGAATTAAGGCCCCGGAGCTTCGTGCCCCATCTGTCAGGAGCCGGGCCCGCCAGGGCGGTTGGAGCATCGGAGGAGGTAGGCAGGGAGGTGAGAAAGTGGACAGCAATTCGGTCCTGGTGTGTCCTGAGAGCCTGGAGGGATGCCGTCGAGGTCCCTGAATGGCTGGGGGGTGGGGATGGGACGGTCATGTTGGAGGACACAGCTCTAAGGTGACACGACACAGAGGCCATGCCATTGGCAGAGCCAGAGTTTCTTCCACTGACAGGCAGGAAAGCCACACTTCCGTGCTCCCCGGGGCTTCTGACTTAGGTCCCTAGGGTCCTCCTTCTTTATCAGGTATCTGTGTCCAGCCTGGGGGAATGAGGCCTCAGCGTGGACGCCTTTGCCAGGAAGGAGGAGGAGTCCTACTTTTGGGGAGGCCCCCCCAGGAGCCTGAGCACTGGGGGCTGGAGAGAGGGAGGGGCAAAAAAGGGGCTCGACAACCACCCCTCGAGCGCTGGGTGACTGCAAAGCCACCAGGTGCGCGGGGAAAGCAAGTGGCCATGGCAGAGGCTACGGTAGGGGGATGTGGAAGTCAGGAGCAGAGCCGGAACACAGATCTCGGAGGCGGAGGGTTGGCCACACGACAGAGCCCTGGCAATCAGCAACCTCTTCGGCCGGGGGGTCCCAGCTCAGATCTGACACGTCCCCTGGGGGCCTGCCCTGACCCTGGCCCCCCTGCTTCGTATCCCCTGAGCCCGTAGCCTTGCAAGCAGCCCCTATTACTTGAGGCACTCGGGCTGGGTCTCTGTTGCTTACAGCCACCTGTGTCCCGGTCAGCACAGTCAGCACGACACACCCAGCCTTGCACTTGGCCCACCTGCTGGCCCTGGGTCTCCGGCCTTGAGCACCCACCACCCCCTCTTCTCCCTGATGACCCAGGTATGAGGTGTGCTCCCAGCCTGCCTCAGAGACAGGGCAGTCTAGGGGGTTGACCAGTGGAGAGCCAGCTCTGCCCACCCATCCCCCAACTCCTTGCACCCCTCTGCCCCTCCCCGCTGCCACCATTCAAGCCCACAGCTCCCGGCTACAGGGCTCTTTCCCTACTCGTGTCCAACTATGTCTCTCCCCTGCTGGAAGTTTCCGTGGCCGCCACTGCCATCCAGGACCAATCTTCACCTTTCCTAATCTGACCTTGTCCCCCCCCTACACCCCCATCTGTCACCAGCCCCTTTCTGGAAACTTGCCTGTATTTCTGACACTTCCTTTCTCCTTGGGGAGATGGATACTGCTGGACCTTTGCACCTGCTGGGCTCACCTCGCCCCCTCCTCCTCCCGGTTAAGTCTTCATCTTTCAGGTGCCTCAGCTTGAGAGGATGCTCCTCCCTCCAGGTGGGCTGGGTGCTCCTCCCTGGGGTCCCTTGCCACCCTCACCACTGTCCTTGCTCTCCACTCTCTGGGAGGCAGGGACTGGCCTGCTACCAAGTAATGGTGTTGGCAACAATCCAGGGCTTTTCCTGGTTCCCTGACCCTTGATGAAGCCACGTCTGTCCCCCGGGGTGGCTCAAGATGGGCTGCCCACATTCAGGCTAAGGGCTGCTGCATCCCCAGCAGCCCACGTGGGGTCAGGCCGGAGCAGAGCCCAGGAGAGTTCACGATGGCAAGTTCGAAAATGCGGATGGTATGGATGGACTGCTGCTGACTCCTCGGGTGGAGAAGTCCTGGAGCCTAACCAGGTTCTGCCATGAATCCAGGGAGGGGGCAATAGAGCCCAATCCCCAAGGTGTCCCCATGTGAGGCCAGAGAAGGTGTGTGCCCTTCAGCAGCACGCAAGAAGCCAGGAGCCATGTCAGAACCAAACTCAAGACTCTGGGGTGCCGCCTGCCATTCTGAGCCCCACAGGCAAGCCCTGGGTGAAGGGGAGCTTCTTGGTAGCAATCGTTCTGTGCCCCAGTCCTCAGCAGCTCAGACAATGGTCCCCTGCAGAAAAGAAATCTTCAAACCAAATGAGGGAGCATCCTTTGGGTGCTCTCCTGACACCTGAGATCAGAGCTTCCCACCTTCGCTGAGGACGTGTTTCAGGTGGGCTCCGGTGGCGGCCCTGGGAGGCTACGGGAGACCCTAGTGCTGTATGAATGTCATCCTGTCCCCGGTGAGCCAGGGTGTGAGAAGATCAGGAGCTCTGCGCCCTCTGAGAGCAGAACAGCGAGACTTGGGGGTGACCACGCCTGACGGCTGGTACCCTCCTGGACCCACTGGTGCCTCATGTCACCGGCATCTTGCTGCATCAGGAATCTTGTAACTAGTGGGGATGGTGCTGTGGGGAGCGGGGGAGAGGCTCTGTCCCCCACCTTCTGCAGAATCCTCGAAGATCAAGCCTCAGGGTTTGGTGGAGGTTTCTGGAATGTGCCAGTCCTACAGAAAGGTTTTCCGAGCTGCCAGGGACCTTACAGGTCATCACGGTAGTTGAAAGCATGTAGGCTCCTCTTCAGCCGTAAAGAAAGAGGAAGCACTGATACACGGACTAACATGGGCGAACCTTGGAATCATGGTCACAGGAGCCAAGGTCACGTAGCGGATGATTCCAGTGTGTGAAATGTCCAGTAGGCAAACTCACAGACAGATAGTAGGTTAGTGGTCGCCAAAGGGTGGGGGGGAATGGGGTGAGGGGGGTATTACTCCAGGGCATGGGGTTTCTTTTGGAGGTGGTGAAAATGTCTTAAAATTGATTGCAGAACTCGGAATATACCCCAAACCACCGAAATATGCATTTGCAGTGGGTGAGTTGAATGCTATGTGAATTATAGCTCAGTAGTAATAATAATACTAGTCATAAAGCTCAATTACAAAAAACAGAGTGTAGGCTGCAGGGTCAGACAGCCTGGGTTCAAATCCTGGCCCCACCACTTACTACCCAGGCAACCTTGGGCGAGCCGCTTGACCTCCACCCTGAATTTGCTCACGTGCAAAATTAAGGAGATAAAGCACCTGTTTTGTCAGGTTGGCAGGGGTGAATACATGTGACGGTCGGGGCAGTGCCTCACGCACAGTAGGCACCTTCTCCGTCTAGTTCAGCCCTCTGTCCGATGTGGTGGAAGACGGAAGATCCGAGAGGCTAAGTGACTTGCCCAAGGGCTCAGTCGTAGGCTGAATGACAGCCTCCCAACTCTATGTCCAAGTCGTAATTCCTAGAACCACCAGATACAAACTTATTTTGAAAAAAGATCTTTGAGGATATAATTAAGTTAAGGGTGTCAAGATGAAAAGATTTGTGGATTCCCTAGATGGGAATGACAATGACAAGTCCTTGTAAGAGACACAGAGGACAAGACAGACATGGGGGGGAGGAGGCAGCCACAAGCCAGAGGAACGCCCGGAGCCACTCGAAGCTGGAAGAGGGAAGGGATTTTCCCTCAGAGTCGGCCGAGGGAGCACAGCTCTGCCATCACCTTGATTTTGGACTCTCGCCTCCGGAACCGTGAAAGGTAAATTTCTGGCAAGTTGTGACGGCAGCCTCAGGAGCCTGTCCAGCGACCCAGCCCACGGTGTCAGAGCAAGGACTGTCGACTCCACTTACCACTTGGGACCCTTTGTTGCATTTTTCTACAAACATAAAACAGCTCCAGCCCCGGATACCACGAGGGTTCTGGAGGTGGGTTCTGTCATCCTCTTTTACAAATGAGGACACTGAGGCCCACGGTCACCCGCCCATGCCACACACCCATCAATGGGAGGGAGCTGCCACCTCGCTGGAACAGAAGAGCCCCGCTGTCTCCTTCGGGGCACACCGGCTCATTAGATTTACCAGCCCCCGCCTGGAAAAGTATTTAATTTGCCTTTTACAATGCACCAATTGCAAGTTAATTAACTGGCAATTGAAAGTTATAGGTGACATTAGAATTTATTAATAACATTGGAAATAAATCTCCCTGGAATTCAAGTAATTGAAAATCTCGTGAAATTCTCTCTCTCTCTCTTTTTCTTTTTTTATCATCCGTAAAACAGGTCTGGAAGAGAGATGTTCCAGAAACCTCAGGGGTGGGTGGGATTGCAGGTGTGGGATAATTGGGTGGGAGGGGGCTTCTGTTCTGACCCAAGCCCATCTTGGATGCCCGCCTGGCCCCCTGCTCACCACCTGTTACTGCCTCCTAGGTTCTGGGAAGGAGTCGTTCTCCTTTTGGGAATGTCCTGCAACTCACTGCAGTGATCAGAGTTGGGCGCTGGGGACATAGATGTGACCCTGCCTGAAAGAAGATCAGAGCCTGGGGAGCCAGGGTGGCCCAGTCGGTTAGACATCTGACTTCAGCTCAGGTCATGATCTCACAGTTCTTGGGTTTGAGCCCCGCGTCAGGCTCTGTGCTGACAGCCCGTCTCAGATTCTGTGTCTCCCTCTGCCCCTCCCCCACTTGTGCTCTGGCTCTCAAAAATGAATAAACATTAAAAAAATAAACAAAATAAAATAAGATCAGAGCCTAATGGTGTAGACAGAGCAGTGAGGGCTGGGGTTCAGGGCCAGAGTCAGGGAGTTCCTGCCCAACTGGCAAGAGAATAGCCCCTTGGGGGTGTCTGGGAGCATGCCAAGCCCCGAGTGAGCCTCCCAGTGCATTCTGGGATGGGAAATGCTCAGATGTGGTCCCTGAGCGTGGGGGTTGAGTGAGTGCCTGATTAACTTCCAGCCACACTCCGATTCCCTCCTGGTCCCAGGAAGCTAGTTGTACTGTTCTCTTCAGTTCTAATCCCTGGCTGGGGGGGGGGGGGAGGACAAGGAAATGTGGGGTCCTATTGGAATGCCCCAGAGGAACCCCAGCCTGGATGGACCAAGATTTCTGACCCAGTTCTGAGGTTTTTTTGTGTTTTTTTGGGTAACGTTTATTTATTTATTTAAAATGTTTTTTAACATTTATTTATTATTGAGAGACAGAGAGAGACAGAGCATGAGCAGGGGTGGGGCAGAGAGAAGGGGAGACACAGAATCTGAGACAGGCTCCAAGCTCTGAGCTGTCAGCACAGAGCCTGACTCGGAGCTCGATCTCACAAACTGTGAGATCACTGCCTGAGCCGAAGTCGGATCCTCAACTGACTGAGTCACCCAGGCGCCCCTCTGATTTCTGACCAAGGCCATGCAGCCCCTCCAGGGGGAGCTCCCCTCTCCTAAGGCAGGTCAGCTGTGAATTTCTGCCTGAGAATACATGTTAGGGGCACAGCGCACCCACTCACCCCAGCTGTGCCATCACCCTCTCCTGCTTGTGCCAAGAGCCACGTTAACAGTATTTGACAACCATATAGCACGGGCACCCACCGGTCACAGCCCGCTCTCGGTACTGGAACGGGGTCCTGGACTCTGGGAGGTCTACAAGAGCGGCCCGGATGGTGGGGGTAAGTGGGTCAGTGCCGGAGTGTTTAACAGCAGGTCTGGCTGATCAGTCCAGCCTGAGTCCCCTCCACACGGTGGCCGTGTTGGGCACTGGCAGAAGTTAGCCTCTGGCCGAGAGGGCCCTACGTGTCTGTTCTGGTTGGTGGCCAGCCGGGGTAGAGCAAGCTGGGGTCCCTGGCTGTGGGCCAAGGAGCTTTGTCCAGGTCCAGACTGCAGGCCCCACACCTGCCCTTCCCAGGAGACCCCCCCCCCATCCCTGCCGAGAGGGGAGGCCTGAGTCAGTGTTCTACTCCTGTCTACACTCTTTCAGGGCCTTGCTCCCACTCAGCTGGGCAGACATGTGAGCAGAGGATCCCAGAAGCCAGACGGGACAGTCACAGGCCGGGCCCTGGGACTATGACTGCTCAGCCCCAAGGGAGGGGGCCTGGAAGGAAAGTGTTAGTAAGGTGTCACTGTGCCCCGTGCTACCCCCCATACGCCTACATACCGACTAGTACGTGTGCCCACTCACACACACACGTGCGTGCACACTCACACACATGCACATGTGGGTGCCCGAGTACACTCACACATGTGCACACCCTTGTGCACACACACATATGCCAGGGGCTGGAGCCTGTCGGTGTTTGAGCAGAAATGTCCGGTTTGATCCAGACCCTGGGGCACAGGAGAGAAGTGTGTGCAGGAAGCATTGCCCGGAGGGTAGAGGGCAGAGCAGACTTTGGGAGCCCCCAGGGGTTTGGGGGCAGTGGAAGAGCTGTGCTAGTTCTCCCTAAGTAGCTCCCCAGGGGGCCCAAACAGGCGGGCACAGGGATGGGAGCTCCCTGCCCCCACTCTCCTCCTGCACTGACTGGGCTGATGCTCGTGAGCTCTACACCCTACCAGGGCTGGTGGGAGAGGGGCGGGCCTGGGTCCTGGAGGCCCAGTAAGGCCATCACGGCCGGAGACATAGCCACAGGTTTAGCGCAGTGCCTGGCAGCCTCCTTATGAAGGACCAGTTCGTGAGCACCTCACCTGGGAGACCCTGTCCCACGGCCCTGGCCCTCGGGGACTGGGACCTCCTTTGGGATTCATGCCTGACACACTGCAGCCTTGGCCTGTCCACCCTGCTGGTGGGGACCCCACACCGGAAGCTGGTCCCCTTCCTCACTCCCTCCCACTCCCAGGGCCAGGCTACAAACAGAGGCCTCCCATGTATCTAGTTACATGTTATATCTAAAATTATACGTTAAGTCTCCTACTTTGAAAAAAATCCTTTACAAAGGCTGGGAAGGCCGCGTGGGGCCTTGAATGTGATGGCTTGGGGAGAGCCAGCCCCTGGCCCTCTGAACCCCGCCTCCCTTGCTGGTGCCATGCACCTGCCTGTCCGGTCCCCTCCTGTGCTGCCCGCTCCCACAGGCCCCGGACGGCCCTCCGCTGTGCCGCTGCCGCCTCATGGCCACGGCCGCGCTAGGTGTGCGGTGCCAGCCAGAATCCGCCTGGGCTCATGTCCAGCCACAAGGTCACTAGATGTGAATCTGCCGGGGATGGCCTCGCCCACAGCTGCCGCCACAGGACACCAGACCCAGTGGGGAGAGCACCTTTATTGTCAGAGCATTACAGACTTCCCGCTGCGTCTGACTGCCACACCTTGGCCCCCAGGCTAGTTCTGCCTCTCGAGGGACCATCAGGGCCTTGAGGGCAGGAGGAGGTTACCAGGGCCCAGTGGGACCAGGCCACAACCTCCTGGGAGCACCAGGGATGCTGGGGACAGATGGCTCCTGCCCCGAGAGGTCACAGGCCCAGGGGCGGCACCGCGATCTTTGGGTCCTGGCCCAGCAAGAGAGGAGCACCAGGTCTGGTCCAGGTCACAGGGGACCCAGGGCCCGAGAGATTGTGGTCTGAGCTGCTCTGGGGTCCCGGGCCCTGGGTCCTGCCAAGGCGCCTGCCTGGGCCCACAGCCCTGGGGGGGCAGCCACTCTCCTGACGGCTGTCATTTCTCTAGATGTCTATAGCCAACCCTACAGATTCCTGGAGAAGGCAGGCTGCAAGTGCATATTCCCAGGAAATGCCCCGTCCTCTCGGCTCACAGGCAGGAGGGCCCTGCTGGGTTGGGCTGGGTGGGTTCAGAGAGACTGGGAGGCAGCGGTGGGTGACTGCAAGTTTGCACCCCCAGTGCTCCTCTCTCACTGTCCCCAAGTCCGTGTGACTGTCACAAGCTTATTCAGGGTCTCCTAGCTTCTGAGAGCGGCTGCTGGCTAGGCTGCCACCAGACCCCGAGCAGACCCCGAGCTCAGGAACGGGGAGCTTGAGGAAGGAGGCTCAAGACCCTGCCTTCCTTCCCTGCTGGCTGGTCCGGCCTCCCCACAGCCCCGCGCCTGCCCTGAGTTTCTCTGTGAAGACAGGAAGCTGGCAGAGTCCAGAGTTAAGGAACCGAGAGGCCTGGGTTCAAATCCTGCCCGAGGCATCCCTGGTCCCGTGGCCTCGGCACGTTATTTACACTGGCCGAGCCTCCGTCCTCCCGAGCAAAGTGGGGTAACAAGCCTACCTCCTAAGGGTTAAATGAGACAATGTAAGGAAAGCCCCGTGGACAGGCCCAGACTCAGTAAATGATGAGTATTATGATTATTCTCGGGCCCTGCCCAGCCCACCCTGTAGAAACTGAGGGGAGGGGGCGGGCAGGGACCAGGGCAAGGCCGCGAAGGGTGCTGGGGCCCTCTGGACCCTGCCTCCAGAGCTGCCATCTGTCCCCAAGGCCCCAAGGCCCCGGGAGCCGGTGTCCGTCAGGACCGTTGGTGCCTGGAGCCCACCAGTCCCACTAAGCGGTGTCAAGAGCCGGGGGCCACACAGGCCTGGGAGCTGGGTCTCTGGCAGGGCTGGGGCTTGTCCTGGAGAGCTGGCCTCTTACTTCCCGCCGCTGGCCCGGCCAGCGCTCCTCTGCCCGGGGTCGGGGCCGAGCAGGGCGGCGAGGGCGCCATCGGGTGGTGGGGAGCCCCCACGCTTCATCTTGAGGTTGGCACGCAGCGCAGCGTCATGGCCGGAGCCCCCCTCGGGGGAGGCCAGGGGATCTGGAAGGACGGCAGGTGCGTGGGCTCACACGGGGTCGTGGGAGCACTGGAAGGCACCCTGCTGCTGGCACCGGGGCAGCAGCGTGCCTGGAGAGGATGCGTGTCCACTCACACGTGCCCCCACTCATTCAGTCACCCGTTCACTCGGTCACAAATGCTGAGCAGGGCTGGGCTGCCAGTCACCACCCCCCTGTTGTAAGGGCCTCTCAGCGAGGCAGGGAGAGACAGCGAAACCCCAGGCCATTAGGGAGTAGCAGGCTCTGCAGAGAACTCTGAGGCTCTGAGGCGAGGGGAGGAAGAGAGCCTACAGCACATCCTGTGTGGGAGTTGGTGGCCAGCCGGTGGGAGGGACTGGCCTGAGCTAAAATGGGGGAGGAGGGTCCTGGGATGACGAAGTGGTAGCTCCGTGTCACCATGCACCAGGCCATTCGGGGGAGGGGCTTGGGGCTTGATGTCCCTGGACATCTATCATGGGCAATAGGGAGCCACGGAGGGTTCTTGAGGAAGAGAAGGCACAGGGTCTGACTGGGGTTTGGGGAAGACCATCTGGCAGCCAAGCGGAGGGGTCATTGGAGACCAGAAACGGTGGCGGCTGCCATAAGGGTGGCAGAGAGCAGGAAGGCGAGAGCAGAGGGGATCCCCAACTCCGTGGCCAGCTGTGGGCCCGGCCGCCCCCCCAGGCCCTGGTCACAACTCACCGTGGATCCCAATCATGTGCTCCAGGATGAGGACCCTCTCTGCCAGGATCTTCAGGGCCTCCCGCAGCTGCTGTACCCCCTCACCCTGGCAGGGAGGAAGCAGCCAGGGTCAGGGCTGGCCACGCGGAGGCGGCCAGGGTCCCGCAGCCTCCGTGCACACGTCTTCCCCGCCCTCCCCGCTCCTGCGTCCTCCCTAGTGTCACCGTCCTCAGAACAACAGCCGCGTGCCAGGCCTGGGGTTTGGAGTCTTGTTTTGCAGACGAGGAGTCTGAAGCACAGAATGACCAGCGCCCTGTGGCCACACAGCCTGGGGCTACACGGACCTGGCCCCCGTCAAGCCTCAGTTCTTCCTCCTCCTATGGCTGCCCGGCGGCTAGCCCGGGGTGCCGTTCCTCCCAGAAAATACCCCGCCAAGGGTGGGGGTGTTTTCCTGGTCCCCTTGCTGGCACTGTCACCCGAGAGCTCTCTGGGGGGGTACACCTCAGCGACAAAAAGAGAAGCCTCTGGAGTGTCAGCTGACGTGTGTGCGACCCGGCCTACGCATGGGCAGAGGGCCTGTGTGCCAGGACTCGAGAATGAGCTGACCGATGAGGACAGGTGTCAAGGCTGCTTTGAAACAGAAAGCGATGGCGAGGCAATCAGGTCCCGCCCTGAAGTCAGCCCCCAGAATGGGCGCCTTTTGGTGGCCTAATGTGACAGCTCTGTCACGGCATTCAGAGCAGCCTAGTTTCACAAGTAACCTACAGGAGAGAGAAGCCCCACAGTGGGCAGGGTCTGGGATCAGGGTGCCCCAGTGAGGAGCTGAGGGCCCAGGGCGCCCGCTAAGCCCCGTGTCCCTGGCCCACGGGATGCAGGCTTATGAAATGCAAAGGGGCAGAGGCCTGAGTATCATCTCCGTCCCCCAAGCAAGTGACCCGTGAACCTGTGGCCGTGCCTTGGTGCCCACATCTTCCTCCCACAGCCTTCCATGCCCCCCACAGATGCTCCGCCTGGAGCTGCTACCGGCCTCCCCACTTCTTCACAACCCTCCCAAAGGTCCCCAGCCCCCTGGCCCCCCACTGACACACGCAGGGCATTCTGACTCTCCCTGGTGAGGTCTCCCTGCCGGCCCCACTGCCCTCCCCCGCTTTGTCCATCGCCCCGGCCTCCAGCACCCCTCCTGCTCCCAGAAGGTAGTTGGTCCCCATGGCCATGCCGAGCCTTGTCTCTGTCCCCTCCCCGCCCCATCCTGTCCTGGCCCCTGCCTGCTCCCCCACTGCCCTTCCCTACGTCCACTGCCCCCGTATCCTCAGTCCACCAGGGCCGTGACCCTGTGGGCACCTCCGTGCACCAGGCGCTGTGCGTGGGGGACTCCATTGCCTGCAGCCTCCTTCAGTAAGGGGTTCTCTTCCACAAGCTCCCCCTGTCCTCCGACCATGGGCCAGTCCCCCCACCCGTGCGACCCCCAGTGCAGAATGAGCACACTATGCTGCAGTCATCACTCCCCCCATCTGTCTCCTCCGCGGGGCTGGGACCCCGCTCGCCCGGTGACCCGGCGCCCTGCGGAATGACAGGTGTCAGCGGAGTCTGTTGGGCACCCGCCGCCCGACTGCAACACAGCCAAGGGGGCAGGCGAGGAACGCGGCTGACGCCGACAGGATCCTTACCTCTGCCACCTTCTCCTCTTCTTGCCCCTTCCCGCCAGGCTCGCCCTGGGAAGAAAGTCAAGTGTCCGCCACCTGCGGGGGGCGTGGGGGCGCCTGGCTACCGTCCCCTGCTTCTAGGGCAGACCGTGGTGAGTGGGGACAGCATTGGGACTCCTAAATTCTTGTTCCAAGAAGGCAAATTAGAGACCTGCATCTGAGCCTCTACTCTTGGAAGGTTCAGAGGAAGGAGGGGACTCTGCAGGTCACACAGCATGTGCTCCTCGGAAGAGATCTGAGGACTCTCATCCCAGTGAGGGGCTCCCCACCTTCTAAGGGCACCCATTCCAGACTCGGGCAGTGGGGACCACGCGCAAGCTGCCCCTTCTCTGGGCGGGGTACAGTCAGGCCATGTTTGGGGTTGCTGCGGGGCTGAGTCAGGCAAGGCCACTGGGACAGACCCCCCCCCCCGACCCGGTACCTCGGGGCCGCCCCAGAGCCCACCGCCCTGGGAATGACCCACGGGCACAGCCCTCACTTACAGCCGGTCCCATCATGCCCCGCTCTCCCGCCAGGCCCTGCAGAAAGTCAGACAAAGGAGATCAGGCCTTGCCTGCCCCCCACCTCCGTCCTCCCCTTGTCCTCCCTGCGTGGGCTCTGGGTCTGAAACACAGGATGGAAGGAGGACAGTGGGGAGGGGATGGGGACGCCCCACCGGGGCCACCCTCCCCTGGCTCCTCCATGAGCCTCGGCTTGGTCTTTGCTGAGAAATGGGCCACACGTGTATGGTTACCAACCTGGAGCCAGCGCGGATGGCAAAGCCCACAGTCCCCCACACGCAGAGAGAGGGGTCCCCAGAGAGGGGACTCCCATCCATGCTGACGTCCTGCCAGAAGGCTCCCTGGTACCCATCCACCTCCCCCAGACGGAACCCTGACTCCCCCCAAAACCACCCACCCTGCAGACACCTCCTTGGAAGGTGGCCCCCCGGTCCTCCCAGCTGCTCCCCCTTTGCCTGGAAGGTAACCTTCCTTTCCCTCTCCTGCCAGATCTGTTCCATCAACCAGACCTGTCACGTCCACTTTCTGAACACGTCTGTTCCCTTTGCCGCTCGGGTGCCGCCACTTAATGCAAGTCACCTTCTCGTCTCCCCTGAGCGCTCCCGGGGTCTCCTCCCTGGATGCCCCACTCCGCTGCGCCCCGGCCCTCCATTCCCCCACCATAGCCAGGAGGGGAGGGGCCTCTTCAAGATGTAAATCAGATCATGGGGTGTCCCTCCCTGAGACTCAGAGTCCCCCTGCCCCTGTGACAGAAACCCACACTCCCTGCCTGACCGCATCTCACCCCTCACTCTCCTCAGTCAGCACTGGGCTTTTCCATGCCCCAGGGCCTTTGCACTTGCTCTTCTGGCTATGGGGAGGGCCCTTTCTTGGCATCTTTGCATGGCTGTTAGATCTGGTTCCTTAGGTCTCAGTTGAAGTGTCACCTCTGCATGTCTGTCATGGGTCGCTTGCCTGGGCCCTTTCACTCTGTCACATCGCCTCATTTCCTCCTCTCCTGACACTTAATGTCCTTACTTGCTGCCCCCCGTGTTGCACCATCAGCTACTGCGGGGCTCCCGAGGTCCTTGCTCTTGTGCCCAGCATGCTGTCTGAGGCAACGGAGACCCCAAGAGATATTTGGTTAGTGAAGAACATTTATTAAGGGTCTCCTGAGAGCCTGGAACTTTCCCTCAATCATCCCTTTTACGTCTCACAACGAGCCCGCCCAAGAGGGATTCCTCATTTCACAGGCGGGGAAACCAAGACCTGGGGTGGGGGGTGGGGTGGGCAGTGACTTGTTCAGGGTCACCCAGCTGGAAACTGGCAGAGTGAGGCTTCAAACCCAGGTCTCTGTCCTGCTCAGAGGAGAAAAGTCGGGGTCACCTTCACTCTCCTATCTGACCCATGTCTAGGAGACATCCCCTCACCCCAGCCTCGGAGGCCTCAACTCTGTGGCAAGGGATAGAGACAGAGAGTGGCTGCGTCACCACACTGGCCCCACCGTCCACGCTGAGCAGAGCAGGCTGGGGGCTATTCTGACATTGGCCACATCCGGGCTAACCTTGGAACCTATCTCCATCCCTGTGGTGTGGGGGCCTGGGTGGGCCTTGGCAGAGGGTCATGGAAGGGGCTCTTCAGAGCCTGTCCAATGGGCCCCTGGGGAACCGGGGACAGGCTGGGCACTGCCTGGTGCCCCGGTGCCCTTGGGCATCCCAGTCCTGGCCATGGGACCCCCAGCCTTACGGAAGGACCACAGCAAAGAGGGAAGGGGTCAAGACACCACGCCCTCCACACCGATGCCCAGTCACGCCCTCTGGGGGGTGGTGGAGGAACAGCTTTGATTGGGGCCCTCTGAATCTCCTTGGAATCTTGGGAGCCCGGGTCCCCACAAGGATACGGTCTGCACAGCCCCCCCAGCGGTACTACTGCAAAGGCCCGAAGACCCTGAAGATAGACTGCCCGGCAGGATGAGGCCTCTCCCCAAGCACCCAGCGCATTCTTGGCAAGGGCTGGAGGCAGCCAGGGAAGGCCCGACAGGGGCCCCACCCCTGCCGTTCCCCGGCTGTGTGACTCTGGGCAAGCGACTGAACCTCTCTGAGCCTCCACTTCCCCACCACCGCTGGGACGGAACGATGGCAAATCCTTGAACGCAGGTGGCACAGGCAGCACGGGGAGGGGCCTCACCAGGCTCCTGCCTGTCACTGCCAGGCTCCCCCATGCTCTGTCTCCAGGTGTAAAAACACACAGTGGGACAACAGGGAGCAGATCAGCCGTAATGGGACATTGGTTCTTTGAAGTCTCGAATCTAGGCTCTACCGGCTGCCCTGTGGCCCCTCCCCTCAGTGGCTGTATCCTCAGCTGGGGTGGGGGGGGGGCGGCTGGCGCCCCGGGTGTTGGGGGAATGTTCATCAACTGTCTAAAGGGGGGAGGGGCATGTGGACTCCCAAGGTCCCAGCACTCACTGGGCCAAAGCCCAGATTCTGGCCCCTGGCGGTGGAGGGGCCACCTCTAGCCAACCCCTACGCAGAGCCTGAGCTCCGGAGAAGGCGGGGCCCTAGGTCTGGACAGGCTCTAGGATGTGGGCGGGGCCGCAGGAAGCTCCACCCCTTCCAGCCTCCGGGCTGCCCCTCACTGGTGTGATTTGTTCCCAGGCCCTGGGCTTCTGCAGCACAAAACACACCCCACCCCAGCACTCTATTTCTCCTTTGCTCCCTCTAACAACCCAAAGGGAAGTCCTGTACCCCTGTCTTAGCAGCCAAGGCAGCCGGACCCCAGAGAGACTGCCTCTCCACCCAAGGTCACACAGCCGGAGGGGCGGAGCACGGTAGGTTTGGAGCCACCTCGCCAGGCTTTGGGATGCCCTCTCACAGGGGACTCTCGGGGGTAGGGTGACAGGCTAGGGTGGACGTTCTGTGATCCAGTATGTCCTCAGGAGGCACCTGGCCTCTCTGGGTCTCAGTCAGCTCATCTCTGAGATGAGAAGGACCCCATCATCGCTCAAAGGGCTCCCGCTTTTGAGATGACCAGGGTCACACCCACGTCCCCCTGGGTCCCGCCTGGGCCCCCGCTGCGGAGAGGCCAGTGGGCTGGTCCCTTCCTGAGCAACTCCTGCTGGTCAGAAGCCTGGCTCTTCTTTCCTGGGGAGGCCACCCCCCACCACGCGCCCCTGCCAGAAATGGGGGAAGTCCTTACCTGGGATCCAGGTACACCGGGGGGTCCTGGGGGACCGTGTGGTCCAGGAGGACCTGTGGGCAAAGTCACACATGGTCACCTGGAGCCAGTCCCCTGCCTACCCTTAGAGGGAGAGCCCACCTCCACCGCCCTCTCCCTAAGGCCCCTATATTGTAACTGGCTCTTCCCTCAAGCCTCCATGGGCCGCCCGCACCCCTTCCCCAGCCAGCCAGTCTCCTAGCGGATCTCTCCCACATCTGCCCCTCCTCCGGGCCTCAGACCCTACCCCTCCGAGGCCATCCTTCCTGCCTCAGTTATGACAACAGAGTCCTGACCACCCACTCTCCATGTGGCCACTCAGAGCCAACTTCCAGTTAGGTCCCTCTCAGGGGTCCTGAGGTCCTCAGCCCGGCCCCCTCCCCGCTTCTCGCCCAAATCCTCCCCGGAAAGCTCCTTTGCTTCTGTGCCTTTGCAGATGCTGTTCCTTCCTCCTGGAGCTTCTCTATCCCCTCCACAGCCTAGCAAATTCTCTCCTATTGTCTCGGGCTGAGCATCACCTCTTCTAGGAAGCCTTCAGGCACTACCCACCCCCACCCTTCCTCTAGGCCAGCCCCCCATAGGGAGCCAGCCCCCACGCATGGCCACAATCGACTTACATGTCTGCCCCATGCATAGGGAGTGTTCGGTGAGTACAGGAGAGGGTAAGTGGCTGATGGGGAATGAGGCACCCACACAGCTGGACAGGCAGGGCAGGCCCCTGCACTGCCCCGCACTCCCCTTCCCTCCCAGCCAGCGAAGGTCCCTGGAAGGAGGGGGCCCAGCCAGGCAAGGGATCCAGCCCCATGGAGCCCCAGGGCCATCCCCTCCCCCAGGGCCCCTGGTCTCTGCCACATGGCCCAGGACTTCTGCCTCTCAAGGCTCCTGGGGCTGCCCTGAGCTCACCCCCTGCCTCCCCCTGGGCCTTGGTGAACCCCGATGCAATCCCCACTCTGGCCCACATGGGGGCAGCCCTGAGCTGCTTCACGTGGGCACGTGGCAGAAACATGTGGGGTTCCTGTGTCCAGTACCACAAGGGACCTGCCACCCAGAAGCAAGGGGACTCACCTCAGGCCACACAGTGGGTTGTGGACAGGCCCAGCGCCCTGCCGAGGCCATGCCCCCCCCACCCGGCCCTGTGAGAACCCCCGGCCCAGGCCACGCCCAGAGGGGGTACCCAGTCCCGGCCAGGCTGTGCAGCTGCGCTGTGCGCTTACCTGGAGGGCCGGGGGGGCCGCGGGGCCCTGGGACGCCGGCCAGCACCGTGTCCACGGCCCCAGAGGCCAGCTGCGTGTCTCCGTCTGTGGGCAGAGCAGAGGGGCCTGTGGCTGGAGGGGCACACCGGCAGGTCTGGGGCGCTGGAGCTGAGCTCCCCCAGGGCCAGGACAGGCACCCCTGACCCCACCGGGCCTCACAGCCCAGAATTTGTGTAACACACAAACTCCTTCCTGAGCATTCCAGGCCCTTCAGGGTCTGGCCCGGCCCTACTCGCCTCCCCAGGGCCCCCAGCCAGCACTCTCCCCCCACCTCCTCCACTCCACAGGCCCGTTCTGGTGCACCTGACTGGCTCATTCCTGCAGGGCCTCCTCCAGGCAGCCCTCCCTGCTCAGCCCTCTGAGCTGCCTCTGCAGGGCCCATCGCTCAGCCAGGGGGCAGGGATGAGCTCTGTTCATGGCCCGTCCTGACAAAGAGGTCTCTCCAGGGCAAGCCCCATGTGACTTTGCCCTGACCATCCCCACAGTCAGACCCGGGGAAGCCAGGCCCAGGAATCGTGGCCACCTCTGCCCTCCCTCCACACCCGGAAGCCTGGACTGCCCTTCCACGGGCTCCCTGCGGAGGGCCTCTTTGGGGCATCCCCACTCCTCCCCAAATTCATACTCAGGACTCCCAGGGCTGCGGGTAAGGAGGGTTCCATCCAAGGAGGGCTCTGGGCACTGGGGGTGTCAGGAAGGCAGTGCCCAAGGTGTGTGGCCCAGACCTGGGCAGGCTGGACCCCAGGGATGGCTCTTGTGGCTCAGGGCTGGGCGGCTGAGGCCTGAGCCCCCCAGGGCACCGCACAGACAGCATCAGCCTCCCCCCACCCCATCTTCAGTGAGTTCCCACTTGCTCCAGAAGGCTCTGCACTCGCCTGGCTAGGCCCCTGCAACCAATGCGGGCAGCCCAGGACCCCCATTCTGCTTCTGCTCAAGGATGAGTCACTTCCTCCCACCAAAACAACTCCATCAGGACTAATGCCCACGCCCCATTCTACAGGTGGGGAAACTAAGGCTCACATGGGGACAGTGGGACTCAGGCCCAGGTTAGGGGCACCTGGATGGCTCAGTCAGTTAAGTGTCCGACTTCGGCTCAGGTCATGATCTCTCGGTTTGTGGGTTCAAGCCCCGCATCAGGCTCTCTGCTGACAGGTTAGAGCCTGAAGCCTGTCATTGGATTCTGTGTCTCCCTCTCTCTCTGACCCTCCCCTGCTCCTGCCCTATCTCTCTCTGTCTCTCAAAACTAAATAAACATTGAAAAAAATTTTTAATTAAAAAAATGAATAAACATTAAAAATCTAAATTAAAAAAAATAAAGCTCAGGTTAAGGGCTGCGCTGCCTGAGTGGGAACAGAAGCAGCAGCAGGATGGGGCTTGGGTTTCTCTGAGGGAGACAAAGAGGTCCCCATCCCCCACCGTGCCTGGGATGTCACTCAACACTGTCACTCGCTTCTTAAAACCCTCCCCAGGTTTTCCAGGGCATTTAACCAAAAGACACCCCTGTCGCGCCCCCACCCCACTTTCGGGGCCTCCCTAACCCACCCCCCCCACAGGCACCTGGGTTCAGAAACACCGATGGCGGCCCCCTTGCAGGAAACACAGCAATGGTGACCTCGGTGGTGCTGCTCTCACCAAAAGGGGAAACTGAGGCCAGGCCAGACAACAGTGACCTGTCGGGCATCAGGACCCCAGGGGCAGGAGCTGAGTACCAGGCCAGGGACAGGCCAGGCCAGGGCGAAGAGCTGAGCTGGGGGGCCCGCATCGGCTGCCCCCAGAGACCCTTCCACCCCACCTGGCAGAGCCTGGTCCCGGCGGGGCAGGGAGCTGAGGCCGCGCTCACTGAGGGTCTGCTTCCCCAGGGCCCGCCCCTCGGGAGGCACTCACCGTCCTTGCCCGTCGGCGGCTGCAGGGAGTAGAGGACACCCTGGGGGCCGTTCGGAGGGAAGCCTGGGCTGCCTGCTGGGCCGGGGGGGCCAGGGGGGCCCGGGCGCCCCATCTCTCCAGGAAGCCCGCGGGGCCCTGGAGGCCCCAAGAGGCCTGCAGCGGGAGAAGAGGTGTTGCATGAGGGCTGGGCCTGACAGCTGGCACTGCAGACGGGACCCAGGCTGGTGGGGCCTCCAGACCAGTGTCCCCCGAGCGCTGTCCTGGGATGTGAGTGAATGGGCTTTCCCTTCCGGCCTGGTGCACAGGGAGCACCAGGGCAGGGTGGGAGGTGAGGGAGGCAGGGTCACCCCCTCCTGGGACCTCAACTCTGGGTCGGGGCACTGAGGGTAGCAGCCAGCCTGGGCTATCACCGGACCTGTGCCTTCCCTGCAGGACCCAGGAGGACTCGGGGATTCTCTGGAGGTGTTTAAATGGCTGAGCACAGTCCCCAGGCCCCAGTTGCCGCCCCCCCCCAACACCTGTACCCCCAGTGCCTGGAGCCTTCCATCCTTCCTACAGCTCAGGGTGAGACCAAGCTCTAAAGTCTTTGGGATGGGGTGTCAGTAGGGGTGCTGGTGGGATGAAGCAAGCCCCCCCAAGACAGCAGTCATTAACCCCAACAAGATTGGGGGTCATGGGAGGCCTCATCTGCTCAGACAGGGGAGAAACCCCAGCCTGTTCCCAGCGGACAAAGTCAGACCTGGGGTGCGGGGTGTCCTTACCAGGAGGCCCTGCTGGGCCCTTCTCTCCTGCCTGGCCCCGGTCACCTTTGGAGCCTGGGGGGCCTGCCGGTCCTGGTGGTCCCATCTGCCCTGGGGGCCCTGGGGAGAGAATGAGGTAAACGCTGAGGACGCGGACCACCTGGGCCGTCTGGTCAGACCTGCTCCCAGGAGCAGAGACCTCCTACATCGTTACAGTTTACAGATCATTTTTGTACCTATTAAGTCCTGTGATCTCAAGAGTTACTTTTGTTCCCACTTGTTGGGGGTGAGGGTGGGGTGGGGGATGGACTGAGGCTCAGGAAGGGACGGTCCCTTGCTCAAGGGCCCAGAGCCAGGCTGCTGCTAAGTTAGGCCCCTCTCAAGAGTCCTACTGTCTCTCGGCTCGGGGTCGAGAACAGGCTCCTGGCAAAGAGCTCCCCAGTGAGGCCTCCCGGGGACCCCAGGAAACCCTGAAGCACACAAGTGCACCCCCCCACCTGCTCCCAAGAATTCCTGGGCTCCCCCAAGGGTCACCATTTGTAGGGGGTGTGCCCCACCTGGTGGCCATTTCTCAGAACTGCACTTTGCCTGGTGAGAAAGGGGCCCAGGAGACCCAGAGCACCTCCCAACTTCCTCCCTCCATCTCCAGGGGCTGTGGGGGCCTGGGTCTTCTGAGGGCTGGGAAACCCCCCTCCTCCCCGGTTCCAGAAGAAGGACTGGAAGCAGGCGGGCATGGGTGGCTGCCTGGGTGTGACACCGAGGGGAGGGTAGCTAGAGAGGTGAGCAAGGGGACCCATCACCCCTCCTCCCACAACCTCCCAGGACTGGATGCTCCCAATGCGGGGGGCCGTGCCCCCCCTGCTCTGCTCCCTGCCCCGACTAGACAGGCACACGTGGGAAACAGGGCAGAGCAGGTGGGCAGGGGGACAGCGTGTGAGCTCAGAGCAGAGTCTGGGCAGCGGCGCTAAGAAGCTGGGGGCTCAGCTGGGAGAGAGGGGCTGGAGGGAGAGCATCACCTGCAAAGGGCTATAGTTGGGCCAACAATAATCAGGACAAAATGGCCCCGGATCCCGGGGGTGATGCCAGGGGTCATTTCCCTGGGCCTCGGTTTTCTCCTCTGTAACCCCAAGCATTACCAACCTACCGGGATGAGGAGAAATGATATCTGTACAGCCTGGGCGGATATGAAAATGTTTAATAACTGGCACAACACAGATCGTGACCAGTGAGAAGGGACACGGTCCTTAACCCCCCGAGGTCTGCCTATTGACAGATGCCAGTGACACGTGTCCCTGGGTGAAGCCCCCACACGGTGCGTGCAGCCCGGGGGCAGGCATTCAGCGATGCTCGCCGCCCACTATCCCAGTCACTACCCCAGTTCTGCAATCCCCGGGGCAGAGCCCAGTGCTGTAGAGAGAAAAACATTTACTCCCGACTTTAAACACAGCAGGAGGGGCGTGGGGGGGGGAGGGGCAGCGCCTTCGATTAACTGACTTCGGCTCAGGTCATGATCTCTCGATTTGAGGGTTCGAGCCCCACATCGGGCTCCGTGCTGACAGCCGGGAGTCTGCTTGGGCTTCCGCGTCTCCCTCTCCCTCTGTCTCTCCCCTGCTTGCGTTCTGTCTCTCAAACATAAATAAATGTTTAAAAAAAAAGTTTTTTTAAACACAGCAGGAAAGGAGCAAACAACGGGGTGGCAGATGTCTCCCAACACTGCAGCCAGAGAGTTCAGTGAGCCCCTCCTCGCCCCAGGAGGTGGTGGGAGGCAGGAAGCTCCCTGCAAACTGGAGCCGGAGGGCCAGGGCTGGGCTGGGGGGCCAAGCAGGGCAGGTGATGGTGACGTATACGGAACTGAGCGAGCACAGGAAGGATGGGGACTTCAGCAGTTCGGATGGGGTCTGAGGGGACAGCAGTGACCCGGCTTCCAGGAGGGACTGAACCCCAACGGCCAGGCCTTCCCTTTTTCTCAGAGAAGCCAGAAATCTTGATTTTCATGACAATCCCGCTTCTGAAATGTTAGCTCGCCATTTCGAAATAGCAGGTGGGCACGCCGGATGCAAGGGGCCTATGGCGGGACCTCGAGGCGGAGGCCCGGGCGGCCGGGCCTGGGCCACGCTGGCCGCGGGCCTCACTCACCGGCGGGGCCTGTGGGCCTTCTCCTTCGGGGCCCCGGGTGGGCGAGGGGGATGGCGTCAGGGAGGAAGTCCTCGTTCCAGGGCGGCGGGGTGCTCTGGGGGGCCGGCAGGTCATTGCCCGGGCCTGTGGGCTGCTCCGCCGCCTCCAGCAGGAGAACCTGGGGACAAAGGCAGAGGTCAGGACCCCCACGGACACGCGTGCCCGGGGATATGGATCCCCGGAGGTCTGCAGCCGCCTGATGCCAGGCAGGGGTGATCGTGCCCTGCGGGGGACGGCCGCTCCCCTGGCCAGAATGTTCCCCCACCCCCGCCCTCCTCCCCTTCCCATTTCTGGAGAGTCTGGA